>PVLA01001275.1:272821-380746 GCA_004027455.1 Hydrochoerus hydrochaeris | reverse complement strand
TAAAAGTCAACCAAACAAAGCAGAATAAATCAAAACAAAGCAGTGAAATTGGTGCAGAACTTCAAAGTAGGATAAAAGGAAAACAACAGTGGTTACCCCAGTGTATCTCGCTATCTTCACAATACTTGTCCAGTCCATCAGATATAGAAAAATCAAACCAAAACAAAACAGAATAAAACCAATCAAAACAGAATGTTGAATATAGCAAAACAAATAATTTGAACAAAACAAAACCATGAGAACAGCATTGGATTTCAAAAACGAGATAGAAGGAAAACCTCCATGACTGCTATATTGCATAATGTCATCCTCCTGACAGAGGCTCAGACTGCCTGCCCCAGGACTACAAAGTCAAACAAACAATATAAACATTCAGTTGCTTTTGTGCCTCAGTTACTATCAAGTCAGCCTGTCCTCCGAAGCGGCTGGTTACTGATGAAGGAGTGGCGGTGGTGGGGAGGGTTGGTGATTCTCTCCCGCATGCTGGTAGGGTAGCAGGAGGCTTTATCTGACTTTTCTCCTCCTGGCCCCTGCATGGTCTGGGCCCCACATGACCTGCAATCTGCGTGGCTTATGAGAAAGGCTGGCTAGCTGGTTTGTTGTTCGGCTCCTCCCAGTCCCAGCGTGTCTGACTTTTCTCTTCTTGTCCCCACATGCCCTGCTAGAGAGGTCTTTCACATCCTGTGTTAGGTTGATTCCCAAGTATTTCTTTCTTTTTTTTGTTTTTAGGATGCTATCATAAAAGGTATTCTTTCTTTGATTTCAATCTCAGTGAGTTTGTTATTCATGTACAGGAAGGCGATTGATTTTTGAGTGTTGACTTTGTAAACAGCTACATTACTGAATCTGCTAATTATTAAGTCTAATCGTCTTTTGGTGGAGTTTCTGGGATCTTCTCAGTAGAGTATTATGTCATCTGCACATAATGATAATTTAACTTTTCCATTTCACATCTTTATTCCTTTCATTTCTTTTTCTTGTCTAATTGTTCCAGATAAAGTTTCCAAGACTATGCTGAATAAGAGTGGAGACAGTGGATATCCTTGTCTTGTTCCTGATTTCAAACTGAAAGCTTTCAGTTTTTGTCCCTTTAGTATGATATTGGCTGTTGGTTTCTCATAGATGACTTTCATCAGATTGAGATAAAGACTATCCCAGTTTTCTGTAGGGTTTTTATTATTATTATTATTATGAATGGGTGCTGGATTTTGTCAAAAGCTTTTCCTGCATCTATTGAGATGATCATATGATTTTTGTCCTTGACTGTACTAATATGGTGTATTACACTTATCAATTTACATATGTTGAACTGTCCCTCCATCACTGGGATGAATCCCACTTGATCATGGTGTACAATCTTCCTGACAATTTGCTGCAGTCTGTTAGCCAGTATCTTATTGAGGATTTCTCAATAAGAAATGTTCATTAGGGAAATTGGCCTGTAATTCTCTTTCTCAGTTGGGTCCTTCTCTGATTTTGGTATCAGAGTAACGCTTGCTTCCAGCAATGAATTTGCAAGTATTGCTTCCCTTTCAGTTTCATTAAAGAGTTTGAGAAGTAGTGGTGTTAGGTCTTCTCTAAATTTCTTGTAGAATTTAATAGTGAATCTGTCAGGGCCTGGGCTTTTCTTTCTTGATAGATTTTTAAGTACATCTTCGATTTCATTTATTGATATTGGGTTTTTTTGGACTTTTATATCTTCTTGATTCAGCTTTGGTAATTTACATGTATCAAAGAATCTGTCCATTTCTTCTGTATTTTCAGTCATATTAGAATACAAGTTTTCAAAGTAGGTATAGATAATTTTCTGGATTTCTGCAGGGTGTGTTGTGGTTTCTCCCTTTTCATTATTAATTGTGTGGATTTGAGTCTTTTCTTTCCAATTTTTAAGTAAGACTGGCTGGGGGTTTGTAAGTTTTATTTAATCTTTCAAAGAGCCAACTCTTTGATTCATTGATTCTTTGTATTTTTTTTTTAGTGTCCAGTGTGTTAATTTCTGCTCTGATCTTTATAATTTCCTCCCTCAAATGACCTTTTGACTTAGCCTGCTTTTCTTTTTCTAGACCTTTGAGGTTCAACAATAAGTTGTTTGTATGTGCTTGCTCTGTTTTCCTGATATGGGTATTTATTGCTATAAATTTCTCTAAGACTGCTTTCATTGCGTTCCACAAGTTCCTGTATGTTGTACTGTTCTTATCATTGAACTGTAAAAACTGTCTAATTTCTTCTTTAATTTCATCTGTGATCTATTGGTTGTTCAGTAGGGTGCTATTTAATTTTCATGTGTTCATGAAGGTCTTGTGGTTTATTTTCACATGGATTTCCAATTTCATTGCACTGTGGTCTGATTGTATACATGAATTCCTTTACATTTACTTAAACATGTTCTATGAGCCAATATATAGTCTATTTTGGAGAATGTCCCATTTGCAGCTGAGAAGAATGCATATTCTGATCTTGTGGCATGCAACATTCTAAAGATATCTACTAGGTCCAGTCCTCCAAAAGTTTAATTTAGTTTTAATATTTCCATATTGATTTTTTGTCTAGTTGATCTGTCTTTTTGTGACAGTGGGTTATTGAGACCTCCCAATAATACAATTCTATTAGGGCTTGTTTCATTTTTCATGTCTGTTAGTGATTGTTTTATATAGTTGGAGGCACTGCTATTTGTTACATATATATTTATGATTGTTATCTCTTCTTCTTTGATTGTTCCCTTTACAAGGATGTAGTAATCTTTATCTCTCTTAATCAATCTTGGCTTGAAATTCACTTTGTATGTACATAGAAGAGCTATCCCTGATTTTTTCTGGGTTCTTGTCACATGGAATATTGTTTTGCATCTTTTGACTTTAAGTCTATCAATTTCTTTTTGAACTAGATGTGTTTCTTGGATGCAGCATGTTGTTGGATCTTGCTTCTTGATCCATTCTGCCAATTTGTGTCTTTAGACTGGTGAATTGTGACCATTAACATTGATGGTTATAATTAAAATGTATGACTTATCCTTGTAAGTTAAAATAAGTAAGTTATTTTCCTGTTGTTGGCTCTCCCCCTTTTCTTCTCTCTCTCTCTCTCTCTCTCTCTCTCTCTCTCTCTCTCTCTCTCTCTCTCATTGTTTGCCATTACCAGTGTATTCCTTCTGTTGGGATTCATGGAGCTATAGTCTTTATTATCTCTTTCTAGAATGTTTTTCAGAAATTTTTTGAGTACTGGTTTGTGGTCATGAATTTCCTCAAATGTTCTTTGTTGTAGAAGGGTCTTATTTCTCCATTATTTTGAAAGATAATTTTGCAGGGTACATCAATATGGGTTGAAAGCTGTTTTCTTTTAGAACTTAAAGTACTTTACTCCAAGATCTCCTTGACTTGAGAGTGTGCTGAGAAGTCAGCTGTAATTCTTATGGGCTTCCTGTGTAGGTGATTTGTTTATTTTCTCTGACAGCTTTTATGATTTTATTCTTGTGTTGAATTTCTGGAATCTTGACTATAATATGCTTGGCTATAGAGTTTTTTGATCATTGCTAAATAGAGTTCCATATGTCTAATTTCTCTGCATGTTAATTTTTTTTCTCTACCAGGAAAGTTTTCTGTCATGAAGTCTGTTAACATTTTTTAATCTCATGTGTGGTATCTCCTGCTTTGACTCTAATTAATTGACTCCAATTAATCTTATGTAGCAGCTGCTGGATTGATTTCTCATGGTCCCTTGCTATTTCTGAGAAATCTTTCTTTTTCTGGTTGCTAAACGCAAGCCTGTCTGCAATATCTGACATCTTGTTCTCACATTGGTCGAATCTGCTTCAATACTTTCAATGAAGTTTTTTTTTTCTCCTGGATATCTGCTTGAATATACTTTATGGATTCCATTTATTTCCTGTGCTGATCTTCCATAATTTTCTTAAGTTCATTTATTTTTTTGTCTGTGTCTGCTCTCATGTTATTAAGCATGGTGTGTATTTTGGTAATCTCTGTAGTTATTTGAGAGATTGTTTCTGAATTCATTTTTTCCAGAGCCTCATTCAATTGCTTTCTTGTTACCACTTCAGAGAGGTCTGGTGGCGCTTTCAGATTGTCCCACCTTATTGCCTCCTGGATTTACCTTTGGTGAACTGGATGTTTGGGATTGCATTTTGCTTAAGTGTTTTCTCATTTTATTTTCTCTCTTTTTTTAGTTTAATTCATTGGGTGATACTTGTCACTTACACCTAGTGGATTGCTTTATTGGTGGTATTTAGGACACTTAGGTGATGATTACTTCTCTGAGCTATCTTCCAGGTATAGCTGGTTTTGGGATTTTGCGTCTGTTGGAAGATCTTACCTCTTCAGTTTGTTGGAGATGAGAAGTTGTTGCTTCATTCTTCTTTGGCACTGAGCCACTGTATTTTCTGTGACACTTAGTTAGTCTCAGTCTTGGATTATCAGGACAGCAGGTGGTTAGAATAATTATGTTCATTTTGGCTGTGATGGTACCAATAGCATCAAACACAACCTAGAAAATAACAAACTGAACTAACCCTTAATTTGTGACTTTTAACCATGTGAAGTAGATTTGTAATATATAGCAAAGTGTAAAACAAACTAGATAATTATATGCAATATATAAGTCCATAATGTGTCAATTTTGTCCTCAAGGTTAAAATTTAAAATAGATTGAAGAGAAAATAGAGAAGTGGAAGAAGAGAAGGAGATTAGAAGTAAGTTTGGAGGACAAAGGGTGATCATGTCAATTTGGTGAAAGTGGTACAGAAGATTGAAGGAAAAGAAAACAGAAGAGATAAAAGGAAGAACAGAACAGAACCACACCACAGATTCCACATCACTGAAGGATCCATGGGAAGGTCCCTCTGGCCTATTTGGGTCCCATCCAGTGGTCCCCTCAGTGGCCCACAGCCACTTGTGCTCCACCTTGCAAGGTGAAAGTGCGCACAGCAATTTCCATCCCATGGGGAAGCCTTGGCACATGGCTCTGAGAGTAGTAGGGCCCCGTCCAGCAACCCCAAGTGGCTGGGAGCCACCTGGTAAGGCCTGTCTAAGGACCTCCACTCAACTGGGGAAACTCCCTGCAATAGGGGTATATATTCTCAACTCAAGAAACTGATACCTTGCCTTCAGCTTCCCTAAGGTAACAGGAAAATGACAAAAAGAAAGAGCAAAATGCAACCTCAAATCTCCAGCCCATCCCAAGCAAACCTAGGACACATGGACATAGAAGAAAATGTAAGCCATACACCTGAAACTCCTGCAATGATAGAGACTGAATTAAAGAAACAACTTGGGGAAGCTATAATAGAATTCAGATAAGAAATAATCTCCCAGGTAAAGGAAGAAATGATAAATGTAATGAAAGAAATGCTGAACACATCTAAAGAAGACATAGTTAAAAACTTAGAGGAACAATGCAAAAAGATGGAAACCGTGAATGAACAATATAAGAAATAATGCATGAAACAGATTCAAAGAGATATCCAGGAAATCAAAAATTCCATCAAATGTTGGCAAAACCACCTCAATGAAAATGAAGATAGACTTTCAGACCTCGAAGACAAGATTGCAGCTAGAGAACAGGAAAGGAAAGATCTTTTAAAAATAGCAAAGAATCAAGAAATAACACTTCAACAGCTGCAAGATGATGCAAAGAAAAACAACGTAAGATTGATAAGTATAAACAAAAAAGGTGACAACACAAATGATATTAAGAGGCTATTTACAGAAGTAATAGCTGAAAATTTCCCAAACATGAGAATTTTTTTTTGTACCAGGGATCAAACTCATGACCTTGTGCTTGCCAGGCAAGTATTTATGCCACTGAATTAAATCCCTGGTCCCCAAACATGAGAATGGAAACTGAGATACAGGTAAGTGAAGAATATAGAACTTCAAATAGCCATAACCAAAATAAAACTACACCCAGACATAGAATAATCAACATCCCAGAAATCCAACATAAGAACAGAATATTAAAAGCTGTTAGAGAGAAAAGACAGATCACCTATAAAGGAAAACCTATCAGAATCACAACAGACTTCTCAACACAAACAATGAAGTCAAGAAGAGCATAGAGTGAAGTATTTCAGATCCTAAAGGAAAACAACTTCCAACCCAGACCAATGTACCCTGCAAAACTGTCCTTCAAAATGGATGGAGAAATAAGATACTTCCAGGACAAAGAACAACTGAAGAACTTCATGACCATCAAAAGAACTCTGCAAAGAATACTGAAAGACATTCTAGATAGACATAGAAAAAATCTACTAAGCAAGGCAAACAATTAAACAGGGGAAAGGTTAAAAACAACAACAACAACAACAACAACAACAACAACAGAAAGATAACATCAAAAATAAACCAATATATCTCAGTTATAACCATTAATGTAAATGGCCTCAATTCACCAATTAAAAGAAACAGACTGACAGAATGGATCAAGAAGTAACATCCAACCATATGCTGTATATAGGAAACCCATCTAACCCAAAAGGAAACTCATAGACTGAAAGTCAAAGAATAGGAAACAATAGTTCATGCAACAGGAACAAAACAAAACAAAAAAGCAGGGGTAGCTATTCTGTTTGTGGACAGTGTGAACTTCAAACCAAGAATGATCAGAAGAGATAAAGTCACTACACACTAGTTAGGGGAAAACTTCAAGAGGAAGAGATAACAATCTTAAATATATGTGCACCAATTCAGGAGCACCCAGCTATACAAAACAAATATTAATAGAAATGAAAAATCAAATAAGCAGTAGCACAATTATAACAGGATATCCTGACACCCCATTGACACAAAGAGACAGATCAACTAGACAGAAAATCAGCAAGGACATAACAGAACTGAATCACACCTGTGAACAAATGGACTTAGTGGACATATATAGTGTTCCAACCAATAACATCAGAATATACATTCTTCTCAGCAGCACATGGGACATTCTCTAAAATACACCATATACTAGCCCACAGAACATGCTGAAATAAATGCAAAAGAATTGAAATTATCCCATGCATATTATCAGATCATAACACCATGAAACTAGAAATTAATGACAAAAGAAACTGCAAAACCCCCACAAACACATGGAAATAGAATAATGCACTCCTGAGCAATCAGTGGGTCACAGAGGAAATTAAGGAAGAAATTAAACACTATCTATAAGCAAATGAAAATACAAATATAACTTACTGGAATCTGTGGGATGCAATGAAAGCACTCCTCAGAGGAAAATTTTTTGCAGTGAATTCCCACATCAGGAAAACAGAATGAACACAAATAAACAACCTGATGCTATACCTCAGACATCTAGAAAAATAAGAACAAGTCAAGCCCAAATCCAAAAGAAGGGAGGAAATTATAAAGATCAGAGCAGAAATCAATGCAATAGGGACTGAGAAAACAATACAAAGAATCAATGAATCAAAGGGTTGGTTCTTTGAAAGAATAAATAAAATTGATAAGCCCCTAGCCAACCTTATTTAAAAAAGGAAAGAAAAAACTCAAATTCATGCAATAAGGAATGACAAGGGTGAAATCACTATAGACCCTGTGGAAATACAGAAGATTATCAATACTTCTTTTGAAAACCCCTACTGTCATAGGCTTGATAACTCAGTAGAAATGGACAGATTCCTAGAAACATATCAAATACCAAAGCTATGTCAAGAAGATGTAAAACGGTTGAATAACCCAATTTCAATTAATGAAACTGAAAATGTAATTAAAACCTTACCAACAAGCCAGGGGTTTAGCTCAGTGGCATAAACACTTGCCTGGCATGTGCGAGGTTGTGAGTTCAATCCCAGGTAAAAAAAAAAAAAGAAGAAAAGAAAAACCTTTACAAGACCTTACCAACAAAGAAAAGCCCTGGTCCAGATAGATTCACTACAGAATTCTATAAGAAATTCAAAGAAGACTTAATGCCAACACTCCTCAAACTTTTCAATGAAAATGAAAAAGAAGCAATTCTCCTTAACTCATTCCTGGAAGCAAGTATTATTCGAATACGAAAACCACAGAAAGACCAACCAAAAAAATGAACTGCAGGCTAATTTCCCTAATGAACATTAATGCAAAATTCTCAATAAATGCTAACAAACAGAATGCAACAAATCAAGAAGATTATACACCATGACCAAGTGGGATTCATCCCAGGCATGCAGGGATGGTTCAACGTATGCAAATCAATAAATGTAATCCACTATATTAATAGAGCCAAAAATAAGAATCACATGATCATTTCTATAGATGCAAAAAACGCTTTTGATAAGGTCCAACACTCATTCATGAAAAGAATCTTACAGAAAATTGGAATAGATGGCCTTTACTTCAGTATGATAAAAGCCATCTATGACAAACCAACAGCCAGAATCATATTATAAATGGCCAAAACCTGGAAGCCTTTACTCTAAAATCATGAACAAGACAAGGATGTCCATTTTTCACCACTCCTACTCAATATAGTGCTGGAAATACTAGCCAGAGCAATTAGGCAAGACAGAGAAATAAAAGGAGTAAGGATAGGAAAAGCAGAAATTAAATTACCATTATTTGCTGATGACATGATACTCTACATAGAAGATCCCCAAAACTCCATTGAAAGACTCTTAGGTATAATAACTAAATTCAGTAATGTAACTGGATACAAACTCAACACTCAAAAAAAAAATCAATAGCATTCCTATACACAAACAGCAAACTCACTGAGAGAGAAATGAGAGAAGTCACACCCTTCACAATAGCATCCAAAAAAGTTAAATTCTTAGGAATCAACCTAACAAAAGAAGTAAAAGATCTGTTCAGGGAAAATTGTAATACCCTGAAAAAGAAACCAAAGAAGACCTCAGAAAATGGAAAGACATTCCTTGTTCATGGATAGGAAGAATAAATATTGTGAAAATGGTCATTCTCCCAAAATTTTTATACAGATTTAATGCAATTCCAATCAAAATACCACTAGCATACCTCACAGATCTAGATAAATCATTCCTAAAATTCATCTGGAACCAGAAAAGAGCTAGAGTAGCAAAGGCAATTCTGAGCAACAAAGTCAAGGCAGGAAGCATCACAATCCCTGACTTGAATTTATACTACAAATCTACTGTAATAAAATCAGCATGATACTGAAATAGAAACAGACCTGAAGATCAATGAAATAGATTAGAAGATACAACTACAAACACACTTAGCCACCTTATCTTTGATAAAGGGGCCAAACATTCACTGGAAGAAAGATAGTCTCTTTAATAAGTGGTGCTGGAAAAACTGGCTCTTCATTTGCCAAAAACTAAAACTAGACCCATGCCTATCACCATGTACTAAACTAAAGTCAAAATGGATCAACGACCTAAATATTAAAACAGAAACACTAACTCTGCTGGAAGACAAAGTAGGTAGAAATCTTGAAGACATAGGGATAGGTAGAGAATTCATGAGCAAAAATCAAACCACACAAGAAATATTTCCCAGAATCAATAACTGGGATCTTATCTTATTAAAAAGTTTTTGCATATCAAAAAGAAATCTCCAACAGAGTAAAAAGGAAACCCATGAATTTTGAAAAAAAATCTTAGTCAACTGTTCCTCAGACAAAGGACTTCTGTCTAGAACATATAAAGAATTTTAAAAAATCAGATTCCCAAAATTCAAAGACCCAATCCAAAAATGGGCATCTGAGATGAATACACAGTTCTCAGATAAAGAGATACAAATACATGAAAAAATGATTAGCATCATTGGTCACTAGAGAAATGCAAATTAAAACCACACTGAGATTCCATCTCATTCCAGGAACAATGGCCAAGATAAAGAAAACTACCAACAACAAATGCTGAAGAAGCTGTAGGGAAAAAGGAACTCTTCTGCACTTTTGGTGGGAGTGTAGACTGGTACAACCACTGTGGGGGTTAGTCTGGAGGTTCCTCAAAAAGCTGGGATTGGAAGTGTCATTTGATCCAGCTATTCCACTTCTGGGAATATTACCAGAAGAATTGAAAACATTGCATCACAGTGATATATGTGAGCACATATTTATAGCAGGACAAGTTGTAATAGCCAGATCTTGGAAACAACCTAAATGCCGTCAACTTTGGAATGGATAAAAAAGATGTGGTGCTTTTATACAGTGGAGTACTATTCAGCTATAAAAAATGATCACATTGAGATAGTTACAAGTAAATGGATGCACTTATGCATACTCATAAGTGAAATAAATCAAACTCACATGTGTAAATACTGTGTTGTCCCCCTAGTGGAAAGAGTACATAAGATACAAAATCCTCAGTAAATACAGTGACAAACAGAATCAGGGAAAAAAATAATATCTAAGGGAAAAGGAGGAAAAAGAAAAAGGAAGGGAAAAGAAAAATATTTAAATTTGTATAAACACACAGGATAGCTAAGATGATTGTGCTACAAATTCTGTAAGTTCTTGGAATAAAACAGTTAACTTTCTTAGGACTGGAACAATTGTGCATGTAAGTGTCTGATCTGAGGAACTCTTGAAGATCACTATGTAAAACAAGAACCCTAGTTATGCTCCTACCACCATGTTTTGAAGGCTTATATCATTATTTTGGGCTCTTTGCTATTATTATTTATTTGTCTTTTTTGTTTCTTGTGTTTCTAGTAATCTGTTTTGTTTTGTTCTGTTTTTCCCTCTAATACAGAAATGATAGGTATACATGTTGAGGCTTACACATGCCTAGAACTTTTCCTAAACAGTTTATGAGAATTGATTATATTATGAGTGATGAAATAAACAGCTACTTTGAAGAAAAAGAGATATTGTGGTATCCATTGCTGATTCCATATTGTCATGCTGTGAAATCCAGTAATGCTTTTATTCTTTTTTCAGAGTAGTTTTAGTCTGTTTTGTATTGTTTAATTTCAACATATATGAAGGTATGGACAGCTATTTTGAAGAGAACAAGAGACATTACCATAGCCACTGTTGATTTTCCTATTGTCTGGTTTTGAAGGCCTGTAATGCCTTCATTACTCTGTTCTGATTAGTTTTATGCTATTTTGTTTTGTATGAACTCATTGTGTGTGAAGATATGGACAGCTATTTATAAGAAAACAGACATTATGGTAGCCATGTAGATCTCCTGTTGTCTTGCTTGAAATCTGTGTCACTTACATTGTTTTCTTCTGATCTGATTTGTTCTGTTTTGTTTTACCCTCTTTAAAATAAAAGAAAAAGAACCACACCACAAAGAGGTTAGGAACCACTTTCATACTCATATGAAAACAATGAAGGAGAAAGAAAAAAATGAAAATGAAAAAGAAAAATAAACAGTACACTTCCAGGATTCTCTCTAGTTTTGCTAGTGGACAACCTGTGGAGACAGAGTCCTGAATTGTGCCTATGTATTCCAGCAAGGCAGCAGTTGCTTTATGGTGGAGTGATGGATAATATCAGCAGGTCAGCCCTGAGACCAGAATTATTGGGCTTGCCATAGTCCGAGCAATTTCCATGGGTCTGTGCCCAGCTGGGAGCTGCTAGAGGAAGCTGGCCGTGGTTTTGGGCTCTGGGCTTATCCATCCTGGCTCCAAAATGGTTCCTGGTTAACTGCTCTCTCCCTGTGAGAAGACTGTCTTCTGCACTCACTGCCAGCCAGTGCTGTCCCCCTCCACTGACATGTCTCTCTGCAGAGGCCACTGGGGTTGCCAGCCACCACCCTCACTGTGATCATGCGTCCCCAGGCTTGAACTATTCCTCTTGTGCAGTGAATTCTGTCTCAGGGTGAAGGTGCCACTATCACCTTCTTCTTCCTTGAAACTTTGCTTTTTACTCACTTTGTGGGCTTCAATTCACACTTCAGATTCTTCCTGGGTCCAGAGGACCCACTTCTTTCCTTCTTGTCTTCCTCCTGATGCTGTATTCCAGTGTCTAGATGATGACTCTCAAATTGGCTGTTTTCTGTGCTCAAACAAGCATTTTTTTATGTATAAAAAAGGATTTTGAGAGTTAACCTCCCATGAACTTATTCTAGAACTTGTTCTCAAATTATACTCTGGCTACAAGAAAATGGAAATTTAAAAAAAATCATGACTTCCCCAAACTGTAGAAATAAATCAATACTACAATTAAAAGAAATTCTGTGATACACACACAATAGTTTAATAGGAAATCTATATTTAATTGATCACAATTGTAATATGAAAAACAATTATGACTAATACTATAGAAGCCAATTAAGTCTGAAAACATCCAGCATCCATTTGTACTTAAGATTTTGAAAAAAATGAATGAATGTATTTTACTATGGGTAAATATATATACTTCAATCCTAAAGTTAGTGATTTATTTAATGGAGGCTTCACTATCTCTGTCTACAGATGACAAGTCACTATAACTGGAAAACCCTACAAAATAGTTGGCAAAACTACCCCAAAGAATAAGGAAATTCTATGAGACAACAAGAAGGTTGTAAAATTGGCACACGTCAGTTAGGAGGATTTATGTTGCAGATGATTTGTAGATATGCAATTAATCAAACCACAAATGAAGCCCATGAGGGACTCACAGGGAGGACTGAAGAGATTCTTGAGAAAGCTTCCTGGTTGGACAGGTGACTTCTCCCCTGTTCTCCCTCATTCAACTATCCATAATAGAAAAACCATAAACCATCTGTCCTTGGGAGACAAATAAAAGCTCTAGCAAAGCAGCCTCCATTCTGAACTTATGTAACACTAGAATTTGAAGTTTGGGGTATCATGAGGATATGCATAGTGGCATAAAACCTCAGATCTAGCCCAACTCCTATTGGCTCAATGGAGCACAAACATTAAGTCCTAGCAGAAGAAAGGGTGGCCTCATTTCCAAGCACTGAGATTTTTCACAGCAGTCACTGTTGCTTAATGTCTGTTTTTTTAAATAAAAAATTATGAACCTTATGAAAAAGCACATAGGGTTGAAACTGAGAGAAAATTTAAAATAATTACAGTTAATATGCTAAAAGGTCAAAAGGGAAAGTTGGAACATGCAAAAATCAGATTGATAATTTTAGCAGAGATGGAAACTATATGACACTATTGAATGGAAATTTCACCATGAAAAATATGATCATAGAGATGAAAACACCATCAACAGGCTGAATGTCGAGTAGATGATATATTCTGAAGAAACAACACAAACTTGCAAATAAGTCCACAAAAACTCAAAGAGAAAACAGTGTAAAACAAAACAAAATAAAACCCAGAGAAGCAAACAGCAACTACAAAAAAAAATGGTATTCTATATGTATCATTTGAATGCCACGGACAATAAAAAGGACAAAAAATATGTGAGAAACATTGATGGAAAATATTTTTAAAATTAATTTAAAAATTGAACCATATATCCAATAAGCTTAGACAACACAAGTAGAGATACAAAGAGAAACCACATGTATATGTAATATTTAAATTTCTAAAAAAATGAAAAACAAAGAGATCTTGAGAACAGCCAGAAAAATGAATATATCAGCTACAGAGGAAATATAGTAAGATAACAGCACACTGTACCTCAGAAACTGTGTAACCACAGCACAACATCTTTAAGGAGCATAAGACTTTGTCATCAAAGGGCAAAAATGTAGCACTCTCAGATCCATGTTTATTCTTTAGAATATTTCTATTAATGTTTATTGTATTAGCTTTATTACATTAAACAATGAATACTTAGCAAGTGATAGTCATGGGTCAAGTTTTAGTCTTTGGCATGTGGAAAGCCAATTTTTACAGCATCATTTATTTATTTACTTTTGTACTGTGGCTGGAACCAGGGTCTTTTTTTGTTTATTTGTCTTTTTGAGACAGGGTCTTGCTATGCAGTTCAGTCTGGCCTTGGGATCACTTTGTAGCCCAGGCTGATCTTGAATTTGCAACAATCCTCCTGCCTCAGTCTCCGAGTACTGGGATTACAGGCATGCACCACCATGCCCAGATCTCCAGCACCATTTATTAATGAGGCTATCTTTCTTCCAGTGAACATTTTTGGCCCCTTTGTCAAAGATAAGGTGGGTCAGTGTCTTTGAAGTTGTGTGTGCATCTTTTAATCTGTTCCATTGATCCTCAGGTCTGCCTTTTTTTCCCCCAGTACCATCCTGATTTTATTACAGTAGCTTTGTAGTATAATTTCAAGTCAGGGATTGTGATGCCTCCTGTCTTGCCTTTGTTGCCCAGGATTGCCTTTGGTATTCTAGGTCTCTTCTGTTTCCAAGTGATTTTAGGAATGTTTTCTTTAGATGTGTGAGATATGCTAATGGTATTTTGATTGGGATTACATTAAATCTATTGGTTATGACTTTTGGTGTTCTGTATGCCTCATTTATCTGTCTGTCAGATTCTTCCATGCTTGGGAAATTTTTTGCTATTGCTTTTGTGAATAGTTTTTTTTTTAAATGTCATCTGTGTTGACTTCTGCTTTTCCATTGACAACTATCAGTATTATATTGCTTTTCTTTGCATAGTCTTGGGACCATAGTCATGGTCCTTAATCAATTTTGTGATGACTAGCTGTGATCCTGTCTTCAAGGTCTGAAAGTCTATCTTCAATTTCATTCAAACAGGTTTTGCAGCTTTTAATGGAATTCTTCATTTCTGGGTATCTCTTTGAATCTGTTTCATGCATTCTGTTTCTTTGCTATATTAATCATTCAACACTTCCATCATTTTCCTATGCTCCTGTATTTTTTATATCTTCTCTAGCTTCATTAGTAACCTTAATTAAGATTGTCGTGTTTTTTACCTGAGAGATTATTTCTGATCTGATTTCATCTATAGTCTCAGAGATTTGTTTCTTTACTTCATTTGCTATCCTTTCAGAAATTTCAGGTGTGTGTCTTCCAGTGTCTTCTATGTCTATGTCTTCTGAACTTGTTCCAGATAGGCTGGAGGTCTGAGATTGTATTTTGCTTTTTGTCTTGTCATTTTCACCTCTTGGTTCATATTTGTTCTTTTCAGTTTCCTGTGTCTTTCCTGTCCATTGTGTGCATCCTAGTCAGGGTCCACTGTGTGTCTGGTGTTCACCTAGTTGCTGGGTCCCCTAGTATAGAGGAGGGGCAAGTCACCATAATTCCTTCTGTGGTGCCTGCCTGCTCACCTATCAGCCCACCAGTGTGTTACACAATTTTTTTGCATAGTTCCTTGGGCTGAAACATTTTGTTTTTCCTGTGTTGTAAATGATCTCTTATGAGCTCCTTCCCTAAGCCTCTAAGAAAAACTTTCTGTATTATTTCACACTTGTTATTTTCTTTGTATGATATTAAACTATTTATACCACATATGTTTAGGACTGAGTAAAATACAACCACTGGCCAATGCTTTGCGTTTCAAGTAACATCGTAGTTGCTACATAACTTATCAACAACATCTACTCCACCTTTGGTTTTGTTGCAGAAAATTTCCATTTCAGGCTTCCATTTTGTCAAGGTTTCCCTATCAATATTTCCATCATGATGAAATGTTGACACCAGCAGTACCAGTTTGTTTTTCTTTTCCATAAACAAACCAATGTTACATCTTTCTGAAATACAAATACTGTACTCTACAATTCTTTATTTTGAAACTGCAACATTTCATTTGGAATTTTTGCTTTGGCTCTGGGTAGTTTCTCCACTGGTCTACTTGTGCTTTGTTAGCAAATGTAACATCAATTGGAAACTGGTAAAAAATTGTTGAATGTCATATTTCAATTATGGAAAGGAGAACAACAAGTCTGTTCACAACATCAATTTGGTTTATTACTGTGTGAATAAAGACCTGATAGCTGAGTTCCAGGATAAATGTCTAAATTGAAAGTAAAATAAGTCTTCACATCTACAAGGGCATAAATTTTTATGTCATATATTGACTCATTGCTTTTCCATAAATCTTTTGCATTCCTGTAATCACCATGAGAAATCCTTGCTAAATACAACATACCTATGAATGCTTTCAGTTCAGCTAATGAAGTGTCACAATACATACATTTTAAATACAGCTTTGATGCATACTTTGATGCATACAGACCATCTTACTTGCATTTCAGCCTTTGTGTGTTTTATAGCATCTTGTAGTATTTTGTCCATTACAATCTCCAATACTGAACAGCAGTACTGGCATTCTGTCCAATACTTCTGACCCCTGCCTAAACCCTCACTACATTTTTGGACCTAATTTTAGCATTGAATTATTCCATTTAGTTGTGTGGACATTTTGCAAAATTTCTACTAGTCAATTATGTACTCACATTGCTGCTTCCTTCATCATCTAAGTCAAGAAGGTCTGTATTTACTTGTCTGTGTCAGTTGATTATTGCTCCATTTCACTGTCACAGGAACTTTGGGTCACATGGCCATCAATGTTATCATCATCATCATCATCATCATCATCCATCTGTCCACATCTTTTGTCATGAAAGCATGTATTTTACCGTAATGGATCATCTTTTTAAAAATTATTTTGACAAGAATAAGACCAAACAAAACAAAACAGAGTAGAGCCAATCAAAACAGTGAACATGACACAGGACTTCAAAACAAGACAATCAAAATAAAACAATGAAAGTAATATAAGGGCTTCAAAACTGGATAATAGGAAATCAACAATGGCTACCTTGTGCATGTGGCTCTTGAGGTTTTTGGGATGACAGACTATGAGAGGATGAAAAAATAAGAGACAAAGTTGGGAGGAGCCCTTACTCTCCTGATGGGAGAGAAGGAACGGCTCAACCACTGTAGCACGTTTATTTATACACTCCATACATTCTGAAGAAGAACATCAATTTCAACCCCACTTCCTAGCAGCTTGTTTGCCTGGCTGACCTGGGCCCTCGCCTTCCTGGAGCTGGCACAGCTTGTTTACCTGGCTTGTTTTAGGCTCCGTGTTTTCAGGGCTGGTCTTGCTTTGCCTCACACATGTGATCAATCTCCAGCTTCAGCGGCTCCCTACAAGGTGCCATATCATGGTGGGAGTGTGTGGCAGAGAAATGTTCTCATCTAATCAAGAGTCAGAGAGCAAAGAGAGAAAGAGGAGATGGGCCAGAGCCCATGGTCTCCCTCAAGTGCACTTTTCTAATGATCTGAAGATTCCCATAATGCTTAACAGATCTACTTCCTCCAAATAATGCCACTGTAGGGGCCAAGCCCCCAAAACCTTTGGAGGATACGTAAGACCCAAGCTCCTTATACTACCTGTGAAATGAAGTAGCATTGGAAGGTAGACTCTGATGAGTAAACTACCTATGTTATAAAACCTAGGAAAGCCACTGAAAATTTAAAAGTTATAATTATGTCAATCAGAGACATCAAGTGGAATTTAAAAAATCACCATTAACAGAAGGATTCCATGATAAAAGGAAAAAATAAAAGTTCAGGTGGATCAAATTGAAAAGAGGTAACAAAGTGGAAAATTTTAATCCACACACATCACTTTAAATTGTAACCACTTAAACATATCAATTTAAAGACAGAGGCCCAGAGACTGAATAAAACACAATTGCCATTGTGATACAATTAAGAGGTGGAGTCTTGGAGAGATGATTAGGTCATGAGGTTTCTTCTGCAAGGCATGAGATTAATGCCCTTATGTGGGGTCAAGGGAACATGCTTGTTCCTTCTACCACTGAAGATGCAGCTGCAACCCACCATCTGTGAGGAAGAGAATACTTACGAGACACCAGTTTGCCCGCTCTTGAATCAAGGACTTCGTAGCTGCCAGAACTGAGAGCAACACATTTCAGTGTGAGCTACCCAGTCTATGATGATGTGTCGTAGTCACCCAAAGGTACTAAGACAGCAGTGTAATATGACAAGAAAGAGAAATAAATGATATATAGTTTGTAAAGCAAGAATTTATTCCAATGTTCCGATGACACATTTGTATACATAGGAAATTCCAAAGAGCCTCTGAAAAATCCTTCTGAATTAATCAGAGTTTAGCTATGATATGCAATACAAGTCACATATATGCAAATCAATTCTGTTATTCTGTGTACAGTTAGAATTCTGTTATAGCAATGCACAGTTAGAATTTAGAAATTTTAAAATCACTATTTGAAAAAGAAAAGGTATGTCGGTGTAAATCTACCTAAATAGGTGCATAATTTGAACAAGAACTGTAGAGTATAAGTAAACTAGTCAATGAAAGCCTAAGTGGATTGTTGTATAATTCATTGATAAGATCCAACACTGTTAAACTTTCAACTCTTTAAAAATTTACTGGTGGATTCAATGAAACCTCAATTAAACCCCACTGAGGTTTATTATAGATATTGACAGACTGATTCAAACGATAAATGCAAATATAAAGTTACCTGATTAAGCAGTATAACTTCTAAATAAAAGCAGAATTACAGAACTTACACTACATCCCATGTCATAGTAATTAAGATAGATAATTTAGTGTCAAAAATGAGATAGAAAAATGTATCAATTTTAGAGAATGTAGTCTGAAAGTGGACCAATACATTTGTGGTCCATTGATATCTGACAAAGTTAAAAGGGTGGTTTAGGAGTAATTGCCTATTCATATTAAAACAAAATGAGCTTCAGTCCATATATTGTAGCTTACAGAAAAAAAATTAATTCCAAGTGGACCGTAAACCTAAATGTAAAACCAAGGACTTTCAAGTTTGAGAAAAAAAAAAAACTTTAGGAGTAAATCTTCATTACTTTGAATTAGCCAAAGATTTTCAAGGCCTGTTGGTAAAACTGTGAATCATAAAAGAACAAATTGAAAAGATCAACTTCCAGCATATAGGCCCTGGGAACCCAGGGAGCCACTGCTCAGTGAAAGTGAAAATTATTTTAAAGCAAATTCGTTTAACATGAAAATGATCCTAAGGGGAAGCCAAGGCAGAAGCCCATCACTTCCCCAAACATGAACTTCTGCTGAGAGGGAAGTCTGCGGTGTGTGACTCAAGGCTTTTCCTGTCATTTCCCCACTGGAAGCTCCAGGCTGGACTTCTGTGACCCAGGACGGGAGCACTGTGGCTCCCTGGCTCCCGAGGCAGAGGGCTTCTCCCACAGGGGAAGGGGTCCGCATTCCTCATCCTTCCTCGCGTTCCTGTTGCTCGTGGTAAATCCCAGCCAACTGCACTAAATCAGTGGGGCCATCTGGGCTAGTGTGGGTCCTCGCTTTAGTGGAAAGAGAAACAAATTAAATCAACAACCTGAATTTACAGGCAGAGGTTTTAATCAGGAAGCAATAGAGGAGACTGTAGCTTGAGTTGGAGGAGGGGCCAGGCGTGGATGAAGGGGACCAGACTGAAGAGGACAGAAACCCATTTTACGGGGTGCCGGGCTGGGGGCCTGTCAGCCCTTATCTCAGCCCTGAGTCTGGAGTTCTGCAGAGACCCTCATGGATGGGAAGGGATGATTCTGTTCCCATGAGACTGTTCCTGAGACCTGGGAAGCTGCGGTTCAGGACAATGGCTGGGGCCTTGGCGGGCTGATTTAAGGGGAAAGGTCTAGAACCGGATGTCGTGAAAGTGTAATCGGATGCCCCTGTGAATCTTGAGGATTGATTACTTTTATCTTGATATCTTCAGCCTTGAAGGGAAGACGAGACAGACTAGATAAATCTGAGGCTAAAGGACTTTATTCTGCCAATGTTCTTAGACATTCCCTGAGTCACTAACATGCTTATTATGTGGAGCTGAGAAGAATTTGACCCAGCATTTTACAAAATAAGGAACAAAGTTTGATCTTTTAGTTACCAATTGGACATTTGTAGGCTGAGTAAAGAGTGCCTGATAGTTTCAGGAAAAAAAAAATACAAATTGTGCTTTTAATAAGTAACAGGTTAAAGGCCAGGAGTCTGTCCTTGGTCTTTACTGTGACCTGTATCTATGCTGTTCCTCCCAGCTACCTTTATCTTTTAATATTAAGAAGAAAGAGACAAAGATCTTTTTCTACTTTGTATGTTGTTATTAACTTTTACTCTCTGCTTAGATTAGACTTTCCTACTGAGTGTTTAAGACCAAGTAGGTCATCAAAATTAACCTGCTGTGTTCTAGTGAGGTCAGTCAAGGCTCCTCGGAAACTCCTTCTGGGGCCTCTGTGCTCGCACTAAGATGGGCAGGGGCTCTGCTAACCACTTGGCTTCTCTAAAAGTTTTGGGACACTGCCCCTACCAAGGGCCATCCTCTGTGCACAGTGCCCATTGCCTGGGCCAGGCTCTGGCCCCAAAGGTCCCTGCAAGTGTCCTGCTGAGGAGGGTTGGTGATGACTCTCCAGAGCTGCAGTCTCCTTCAGAGAGGTCCTGTAGTCCCCTGGGTCTTGGCTGACCTTGGAAGGCAAGGGTCAAACTTATGGCTGTCCTCTTAGTCCTTTTATCTTCCTTAGCTTTGATCCCCAATCCTTGTGGAACCCCCAGAAGGTCAGTTCCACAAGTCTTGAAGCAGAAGTTGTGGCTCCTAATGTTAATGGTACACTTATAAAGGCATAAAAAGTGAAGTCCTAGAGTGTCATCAACAATATGACACCTAGGAAGCCCAGTCTTCATTCACCAGCTGGACAATCTCTGGTCTAAAAGGCCTCCTGAGACCTCCTCACAGCACCCTGGTAAGCTTAGAGCCAAGAACAGCCACAAGAGAGGGGCTGCTGTATTTCGAGTCTGACGGGCCTTCCTGTGAGCTGACAGCCCAGTTTTCTCTGGGGGAAATAAACACATGAACAGAGCAAAGGAGATGAGCATAGCCTGCGGACAGCTTTCCAGCTCTGAGGGGACTGCTGGGGACAGAGTTTTTTGTCCTTCTGACTTTTAAGGGCAGGTCTGGGAGCCCTTAGAAATGACCCAGAGCTCAGGGCTTGTTGCGGTGCCACGGAACGTGTGTTACTGACGGCGCACAGCAGAGGGAGCAATGAATTACCCAAGTCTGAAGAGAAGCTGGAAAATCTCTCCCTGGAAGCGGAAGAGAGCAAGCTAGAGATGCGCTGCCAGAAGGGATGTGTGAGCCCCCAGCTGCGCTGCTGGTGAAGACCTTACCCTGGAGGGAATGCAGCCCTGAAGACTGGAGGGATGACTGATTTTCAAATGTACAAATCCCGGGAAGGAGCAAGACATAAAGAAATAGGGAAACATAGCCCAATCAAAGGAACAAAATAAACTTTCAGAAAAGAATTAAAAATAGCTATCTTAAAGAAGTTCAGTGTACTACAAGAGAACACACACACAGAAAAAACAAGCAACAAAATCAAGAAAATGATGCATGAGCAAAATGAGAATATTGTCAAAGAGAAACTATAAAAAGAATTACATTCTAGAACTGAAGATATAACAACTGAACCGAAAAATTCACTAGAAGGGCTCAGCAGCAAACTTGATCAAGCAGAAGAAAGAATCAGCGAAAGTGAAGATGGTCATTTGAAGTTATTGTATCCAAGGAGCAAAAGGATTACAGAAAAGTGAAGAAAATATAAGGAATTTAAGGGAAACCATAAAAAAAAAAAACAACCCAACACACAAGTTATGGAAGTTTTAGAGGGAGAATAGAAAAGAAAGCACTAGAAAAACCATGAGGAACGATAATGGCTAATCTTCCCAAAGCTTATGAAAGGAAATGTATTGCCCCTGTGCAAGAAGCTGAAAGGGTTACAAGCTGGATAAAGACACAAAGGCTACATCAAGATGCCTTAGAAGCAAATCAAGTAAAGTAAAAATGGGGGGAAAAGCTATTTGTAAAGTACCAGGGGGCTTTAATAAGCTGATTTCAAAACAGAAATATTATATGACAGAAGGGATTAGGCTATTATATTCAGAATGTTGAAAGTAAAAAAGGAAATCCACTAATGAAAAATACTATATCCAACAGAATTGTCCTTTAAAAATATTTTTCTAGATCAGAAAAAAAGCTGAGATTCACCATCACTATTAAACTTATCTTACCAAAAAGTACTAAATGGAGATGCTAGACAGTAACACAAAAGCATACAAAAAGTTTGAAGCTTTCTGTAATATTGTAATGATGGTTTGTAAACCATTTTTAATTCTGCCATAGAATTTTATAAGATATAAAAGATGCAGTTTGTGGCACCAATAACATAAAATGAGAAGATACAGAAGAACAGAGTTTTTGCATGCAATTGAAGTATTTATTAGTCTAAAATAGATTGTTGTAATCATAAGATGCTTTACTTAATGGCTATTCTAACCATAAAGAAAGTACCTGTATAAGATGCACAAAAATATGAATGGAATAAAAGCATATTACTACAAAGTTAGTAAAGCATAAAGGAAGGTATTTGGGACTGAAACAAAATAACTACAAGATACAGAAAATGATTCTTAAAGTGCCAGGGATAGTCTTTCTTGGTTAGGACTTCACATGTAAATCAGAAAAAGAGTGGTTGAGTGGAGTTCTAAAACCCCCAAATCTACTCAGTTTAGATATAAGAACATACATAGGTTAAAAGTGAAAGGATAGAAAATGGCATTCTTGTTATGGTTTGTGTCTGAATGTCCCCCAAAGTCTCATGGAGTCAGGGGGGCAGGCTTTCTTGGGCAGATGACTCTAGAGTTTGTGCCTGTTTTACTGTCTGGTGCTGGGATCGATGTGAGAGCTACACCTGCCCTAGGGTGGGAACTTGCTCCCCTCTTTTGCTCTGCTTGCTTTTGCTGCCTTCTGCCGCCATGAGCTATAGCCCCTGTGCCACGCAATCCTGCCTCGAAGCCAGCAGATCAGAGACTGAAACCTCCACAAATTGTGAGCTAAATAAATCCTTCCTTTCCTTAATTTTTGGTATTGAGTATTTTGTCTCAGCAATGAGAAAATTAACTAAGACACCATGCAAATGGTAACCCAGAAGGGGTGAGGCTGGTCATACTGTATTATACTTTAGAGCAAGGATGTCTCCCAAAGCCTCATGCATTCATAGGTAGCACTTCTTCAAGGTGACTAAAATGTGGGGGAATTTGGCTGACTTTCTCTTGGGTGGGTCTGATAGGAAGAGGAGGGTCACTTGGAGGTATGACCCGGAAGGATGTGTCGCCTCCCCAGCTCCTTTCTCTTCTTCCTGGACACCACAACATGAGCAGCTGTTCTCCTGCAGACGTTTCCACCATACCTTTCCCCTTGAAGCCAGCTCACTGTGGACTGAAAGCATGAACCAAAATAAAGCCCTCTCCCTTTAAGTTGTGGGTGGCAGGTATTGTGTCTCAGCAATGAGAAAGTGATTAAGACACAGTTCTGTCAGGTAAAATACCTTTAAGTAAAAACCTGACAGGAGACAAAGGGCATGAGATGATGAAATATCCAATTCACTAGGATGATACAGAAATTTCAAATGTATATGCATTTAACAGCAGAATGCGCAACACTGAAAGCTGAATGGAGAAAAAATAACATAACAAAAAAGATAAGGTAACATTGAAATTTCAGGAATGACTAGAACACCCACACAGAGGATTAGTAAGGAAACCAAACACTGAACAGTACTATAAATTGATGGAACCTAGTAGACGTAGAAAGCACAATACCCAACATCAACAGAACAGAAATTCTTCTAAATTGCACATGGAACATTTTCCAAGAGAGATCATATGTCAGTCCATGAAACAGGTCTTTAAAAATTTAAGATTGAAATCATACCAAGTATCTTTTCTGACCACAGTGGAAAGCAACTAGAAATTGATAACCAAAGGAAAACTGGAAAATCAAAAATATGTGGAAATTAAACAACACATTCTTGAACAATGTCAATAGATCAGTGAGAAAATCACATGAGAAAATAGGACGTATTTTAAACAGATGAAATATTTAAACATATTTTAAACAACAAAAAACACAGAAAGGTAGTACTAAGAGGAAAGTTTATGGCAGTAAATGCAGCCTAGGTTGGCCTCCAACTCACAGCGATCCTTCTGCCTTAGCGTCTTGAGTGCTGGGATTACTTTCTTGTTAAAAAAACAAGAAAGTTTTAAAATCAACAGCCTAATTTTACACCTGAAAAAACTAGCAAACTAAAATGAAAGTATGCAGGAGAAAGAAAGTAAAAACAGATTAGAGAAGAAATGCATGAAACACCAAGGGGAAAACAATAGGAAAAAGATACAATTAGAGGTGGGTTTTTTTTAAACCAACAAAATTATTAAATCTTTAGACTACAGAAACGTATCCTCAATGGTGAAAAGCAGACAGCCTTCCCTCTAAGGTCAGGAGCAAAGAAAGAATATCCATTCGCACTGCTTCAAGTGACCATAGACTGGAAGCTCTAGCTGTAGTAATCAGGAAAGGAAAATAAATGACACCCAAATTAGAAAATAATTCATTCTCTCTGCAGATGATATGATCTTATATGGTGAAAACCCTCACAATTCCACAAAAACCCACTAGAGCTAATAAAAAAGTCAGCCAAGTTACAGGAAGAAAATACTAACCCATGATAATTGGCTTATATATCCATATCTTAACAATGAACCATCAAAAAGGAAAATAAAGAAAACAATTTTATTTACAATAGAACTAAATCTATGAATAAATTAGCCAAGGAAGTGAAAGACTTTGCATTTAAAACTATAAAGTTGTTCATAGATATTAAAGAAATAAATACATGGGAAGGGCTGGGGTGTAGGTCAGTAGCAGAGCATTTACCTTGCCTCTGTGAGGGCCTGGGTTTGATCTCCAGCACTGCAATAAAATGAATAAAAAGGAAAACTTAAAAAGGAAAAACATCTACTGTTCATGGTTTAGAGGATCTAATGCTGTTAAATATCTGTATTGTCAATGCCATCCAGAATCAATGCAACCCCTAGTAATATACTAATGAGAATATATATATATATATATATATATATATATATATATATGCAGAAATAGAAAGAAATTCTAAAATTCATACAGAATCCTAAAGGACACTAGATAGCCAAAAACAATCTTATAAAACAAAACTAAAGCTAGAGGCCTCCTAATTTTGAAATCTATTACTCTGCTATAGTAATCAAAATCACTGGTAAACACTGGCTCATGTTTGTGGTTGGGGAGGCACC
Organism: Hydrochoerus hydrochaeris; assembly: GCA_004027455.1. Classification (NCBI taxonomy): domain Eukaryota; kingdom Metazoa; phylum Chordata; class Mammalia; order Rodentia; family Hydrochaeridae; genus Hydrochoerus; species Hydrochoerus hydrochaeris. The sequence goes on along the minus strand of PVLA01001275.1, from coordinate 355,793 downwards.
ATTTAAGAAAACAGCAATTCACAAAAGTTGTTCAGGATGTGGAAAATCTGGACCCTTTGCGCATTGCTTATTGCTATGGAAAATAGTATAGAGATTCTTCAAAGAATTAAAAATACAATTGTCATGTGATTTAGCACTCTCTCTTCAGGATATAAAGCAGATGAACTGAAAACAAGACCTTAAAGAGAGATATCTGCATGCTTGTGTTTATTGCAGCATTGTTTGCAATAGCTAAGAAATAACCTAAACATCCACGAGCCAAAGAATAAGTAAACAAAATGGGGTTTCTACACAAGATGGACTATTATCCATCTTTTAAGGAAAAGGAAATCCTATTGTATACTGCACATACTAAATCCTAAGGGTATTATGCAAGTGAAATAAGCCAGTCATAAAAAGACAAGTACCTCAAGGTTCCATTACCTTGGTACGTAGCAATAAGAAGACAAGTGACATTTTCTACACTTAGGGGGACAAGGGCATGAGATCTGCTGTTCCGGGACTTAGAGTTTCAGTTGCAGGTGAAGAGTTCTGGAGATTTATTACACAGCAAGGTGCACAGGGCCTACAATTCAGTACCTGTACTAAAAATCAGTTAGGTGGCTTTCTGGTTTTTTTCTTCCATTTTTTTCGAGAGAGGGTTTCCCTGTGTGGTTCAGGCTGGCCTTAACTCCCTTTGCAGCCTGGGTTGGCCTCAAACTCACAGCAATCCTCCTGCCTTAGCTTCTCGAGTGCTGGGATTGCAGGCACATGCCGACTCTGTTATGCTTTTACCACAATAAGAAAAAAATCCAATCTCTGGAGTACTTGTCAACATGTAGAGATGGGACTGTATACCTTTTCTAAAGTGCTGAGAAATATAGGTAGTGTATTTGAAGGAATTAATCATGTTTATGGATCAGAAGCCTCTGTATTCCTCTGTAATATGGTCAGTAGGCTGAGTGTAACTTGAATCACAATCTTAGCATTTTTTTTTTTTGGTGGAATTTAAGACGCTCACTCTAGAGCAGTGATGGCGAACCTTTTAGAGCTTTCAGGGATACAAACAGCCCATCGTGGCCCATGTGCCATGGGTTCGCCACCACCGCTCTAGAGGCTGTGAGACCCAAGTTCAAGGTGCTGGCGTCTGGAGAGGCTTCTTGCTGTGCTGTTGGCAAAAGACATCACGCAGCGGAAGGACAAACAGAAGGTCAAAGAGGGAGCTGAATCCCTCCTTTTATAATGAACCCTCTCATTTTGTGCTAAGGGCGTTAATTCACTCACCCTGCCCTCCCGACCTGCCGACTTCTTGTTGTGCCCCATCTCTCCCTGGGCATTGAGTTCCCAACACAAGCTTGTGGGGGAAACAATGAAATCATAACAATGAGCAAAGTGTTTGAACAGCTACTTCAAAAGAGAAGATAAACCACATGGCCGATAAATGGTCTTTATACCAACAGACTGGTGGTACAGGGATGGGTAAGTCTGCCGAGTAACAGAGACGCTGTCCTGCCGGTGCAGAACCACTGCAGGAGGTGGGGTGGCGGTGGCTAAGGCTGGAGATAAGCACACTGAGCCTCCGGTCTCACTAGTGATACAGGGGAACGAAACTCCAGCCTGCTAGGTGTCCGGTATAAGTTCGTGTTCTCCAACATCGAAGAATGGATTTTAGGAACATAGAGGTTAAGAGCAGAATATATTTATTGAGAGGAAGAAGCTTCTGCCTGAGAGAGAGAGACAAGGGGTCCTGAATGGGTGGCCAAAAACTGTCTTTTCTAGGGACTTCTAATAGAGTAAAACCATGAGGTGAGCCAGGTCCAAGGTGGGGAAAAATGGGAACTCTGAAGGTGGGCATGAGGTGGGACAGAACTGTGGTCAACCAATAAGAGTAACACTCAGGTAAAGTTGATTAAAGTGGGGATAAGTGGAGAAGTGAGTCACCTAGCAAGTGGGCATGCTTGAAGAGCAGTGACTTGTTCTTATAGGGGGTCAGGATGGTGACTCCTGGCTTCCTCAGGGTGATAGAGACCTATTCAGAATATCAGCCCTTAGGGTGTGGTGCATTTGTTTGATCTTTTGTCTCGAGGCCTGAACCGCAGTACTCCCCAGAGTTACATGGTATCTGGGCTTCTGCACTGGCTCCTTTGAGGATCTAGCTCTGTCTGACACCTAGAGTATTTTTATCTAACTCAGTTGCCTGTAACAATCACTAGGAGGTACGGATCTTCTCGCGTGTGTGCATGTGTGTTTTGCAGCTGACTACATGTATAATTCTCAGCAATATGTCTGTGTCAGTCTGCCTCGCATTTCAGTACAAACACCTGAGGTAATGAACTACGAGACGGGAAGGCTTTATTTCGGCTCCCTGTTTTGGACACTGCAGTCCATGGACGCTTGGTCCTGTCACCTTGGGGCCTGTGTCGAGGCAGCACAACATGGCAAGTTCATTCCCCTCCCTGCTAGGAACAGAAGAGAACTAGAGGTGGGGCTGGGCCCCCCTGCCCGCTTGGAGGGCACCCCGGTGACTGGAAGGCCTCTCAGCAGGCCCCGCCTCTGAGGGTTTCTGCCACCTCCCAGAGCTGCATTCTGGTCTCGGACTGCCCACCTCCCACCTCCAGAGCCGCGAAGAGTCAGCGACTGTGGTTCCAGCTACGAGGCCGGCGGGTTTTTATAACAGGTCAAACAGATGACACCAGCAATGCAAAGAGCAGAAATGTCCTTTAATAGCAGAGTGGACCAGAAAGTGGACATTCACATCATGGATGTTACACTGCAGGCAAAATGAGCTGCAGCTGCGGACAGGAGCGTGGCCAGACCTTAGAGGTCTGGCACGGAAGGAGGACTGCGGACCTGTTACTGCGTGCTCAGTGCCGGGCTTCTTCTCTACACTTGGTACAGACCTGCTGGCCTCTGATGGTGCAGACTCCCTTGCTCATGTGGTGCATTGCAAAGCTGCTAAGGAGCTGCTGATGAGGGTGCCAGGAGGCAGAGACTCGAGAAAGAACAAAGCCCGGCAGTGCCTCTGCAGGCGTTTGCATTACAGAATCTTGTGAAACTGAGCATTTACATTTCAGGCATACTTCTGGATGTGCATCACCCCTCACAGTAAAGGCCAGGAACGGAGAGTGACAAGAGCAAGCATAACCCCTGCCCACCTCTTTTGCAGTTTTGTTGACAAAGGAAGTTTGCTGGAAGGGGAAATGGGGACAAGATCCCCTTTTTCTGGTTCCTTTGTGTATTTAGTGACATTTTCCTTGGCTGCCATGCCACCTTCTTGTTGCCAGGTTCTTATCAGGAGGTCGCACACTGCAAGGGGAGGCCCTTCCTCGCCACCTGTCTCCTCTCTCTGCCTTCAGAGCCAGACAAAGCGCTGCCCTACATGAAGCCCTCTGTGCCCGCCAGCTGGGTCCGAGCCGATGCTCTCATCAGAGGCCGGTTTTCCTACTGCTTCACGCACCTGCTCCTTCTCATTGGATGCTGGGCATGCTGGGTAAAGATTCTCAAGCTTTTTTTCTGAGATGCAGTGAAGTTACATAGACATTATTTGATCTTGGCGAGTCTCATTTTTATGATTTGTTAGGTGAGTTTGGAGCAGTGTTCAGTCTAGGACTAAGTCCAGGCTTCCCACTGAGTACTCTGCCCAGTACCCAGTGAGTCTGGCAGAGGGAAGCACTGGGCCTAGATGGGAGTATTTCCTGGGGTGGCTTTGCTCTGGCCCCATACTCTTTCTTCGAGTGCACACTGCGCCGAATCTGCAGGGTTGCTCTGCAGAGCTCCAGGACCGTCTCTTGCCAACTCTGTCCTGGAAACTCCAGCCTTCTCCATCTCCCTGGACTTTCAGCTCTGTCTCCTCCACTCCCCGGGAGTCCACCATGCTTCTCCAGGGAACCCCAGCTGTGCTGCAGTCTGCAGCACTCTCAGGGCAGGGACTGGGCTCTCATAGGGTCACTCGATCCATTTCCCATCTCCCAGAGGCACTGTCCTGCCTCTCATGGTGGCTCCTGTTGCTTGCCTCAGGCTGTAGGGTGAATCTGGCCCCTGCTTCTCCATCTGGGTAGGAAAGGGAAATGGGGAGGATTGGTTTAAGCCAGGAGTGGTGATGGTCCACACACGGGGCGGCACTTGGTAGAAATGATAACGTGACGGTGCAGAAGGGAGGAGGGAGAACCAGTGAGGGACAGCTTGGCGGGGACGGGGCAGGATCAGGAACACCGGTGAGGGTAGACTGTATCCCCGGGCGAGACCACCTAGTCTCAGGAAAGGAGAGGAACTTGGGCACAGAAGGGGCAGGCTGAAGGCTGGGAATTCGTTGAGGGTGGAGAGTGAGTGGACTGGGGGACCCTTCGTGATGCCAGTAGCACAAAGGGCCGGGAGGGCCCCAACATATGATGGTCTGCTTGGGGCCTCTGGCAGCTGCACATGTTGTTAGGATGCTCAGGTTCTGCCTCCTGACTGTCCCAGAAACAGGGTCCGCTGGGTCTACCCACTGAGGTCCCCTTCACCACGCTTGTGCTTAAGGGGCCCGATGCCAGGGAAGTCTGTCCACACCCTGAACTGGCATCCTCACAGCCTTGGTCCTATAGGCCTCTTCCTTTTAAATGGGCATAAGAACAGCCCTGTGGTTTGGGAAAAACTGGAGACACTCAGGAAGCCTCTGCCATGAAACCCTGAGGGACGATGCATCTGTCTCCACTGAGCAACAAGGACCCTCCCTGGGAACTCTAGTGACCTCAGCAGCCTCGATGCCAGCTGCAGCCGGATGTGCCAGTGGACACGGTGGGCTGCCCAGCCCCTCCCCTCCACCTGGGCCTCCGGCCCTCAGGGTGGGCTTCTCAAGAGGCGTGCCCAGCCTCCCTGCCTGGTGATAGCATGCCCTGTGTCTTCCCAACACACAGGACAGGTTCTGGCTGTGTCCTAGCTGGGCCACCCCTGGGCAGATGGGTCTGCATCATCTGTCTACTTAGACACCGGGAGCCCTGGTCACCCAAAATGGGCCAAGCCAGCTGTTCTCGGGGCCTCCCTCTGCCTGAGTGCAGTGCCCCATCCTGGAGCGCCCCCTCTTTCTCTTCCCTCAAGGCCCTAGGAAGAGTATGGAAGAAGCTCTCAGCTTCATCTCCCAGCTGTCATTCCTCCTTGGAGACAGAAGCAGCCCAGGGGAGAGACAGGGCTTTGCAGCCATCCTGGTGTCAGGTCCCTGGACACTAGGCAGTGTCCCTGGGTCTGTCCCACTGAAGATCACCCATGAGGATACCCGTTTACCTGTGGGCTTGGATGGCAGCACCCTTGTGGCCCTGTGGTGTCAGAGACACCCACACCGAGAACTCAGCCCTGGCCAGTCTTCCCAACCCTTTGGTGTCCTGGGCTGTCTCCCCTGTGAGGGGTCCCCTGACCCAGGCCACCACTAGAGCACCCAGAGCCTTGCTCATCTCTGAGCAGCTGGTAGGAGCAGGAAAGGTTCTGTGAGCTCTCAGTGGAGGTGAATTGGGATCTATGAGCCACTCTTCAGCAAGGTTTCCATCTAAAAGAGGATGTGGACCCATCACCGTCCTTACCATGGTGATGGAGCTGGCCACGAAAGCCAGGCTGGCTGCCCTGCACTTCCTTCTCCCAGCTGGCCACTCTCAATGTGCCCGCTCTACAGGTGGGAAACGGGGCTGGGGGATGTGAGGGGCTCACACAGTAGGACAAGCAGCTCCTGACTCGGGCGCCAGCTCAAGAACAGCAAGAGAGAGGGACTTCCCGGTGGGAAAATTCAGGAATTAGCGAGGAGGCAGAAGTATAGAACCAGGCCCTGGGGACAGACACAGGAAGGACAGCGCAGGGGGAAGTGTGAGTCGGGCTGCCTGCACCCTGTGCAGCGAGAGCTCAGAGCAGGGGCGGCTGCAGCCCCGGAGGGAGGGATGGACTGGCCGAGCTCAAGCTGCACAGTCACGGACAAGGGCCTGGAAGGCACTTCTGTTAGGGAGTGTTGTGTTGTGTTTGTAGCTACCCTGGTTCCACAGGGCTGGACCTGCCAAGGCCCTGAGCTGAGTCTGAGCAGAAATCAAAAACAGGTTTGCTGGTGAGTCAGCAGCTGGGGGCACATGGCAAGACAACGGCTTCCTGGAGGTCCCTTCCCCTCAGCCCTGCAGAGCCAGCAGCCACCCACTCCTCTGGCTCGGCTCACAGTCCCAGCCAAGCTGACCAGCAGCGGCTTTTGCTCAGCCTCCTCAGTCTCAGCCACTGTACTCCGCGCAACAGCCCTCTGGATGCCTCCCTGGATGGGCGTCCGCCCTGGCCACTGTGTGGAGATGGAGACACTGGGCATGCTGGCCTGGGGGTGCTGGGGGGGTGCAGTGGGGGGCAGGGGCCTGGCCAAGCTTCTGCAGAAACCTTGTTCAAAACCACAGCCAGGGAGGGCTTGCCGGGAAATATTCCCTCCTTGGGACATCGCAGTTCTGCTTCCCTGAATCACCAGCCACTTCCTTCCTGCGTGTGTCTCACGAAAGCGTGTGCCGGGGCAGACTCAGGGCATGTTTGTGCTTCTTGTAAGCTTTTGTCTGTTTTGTTCCTTCACCGGGTTGTGGACTCTGAGGGTGGGGCCACTGCTAAAAGAGACTTGGTAAGAAAGAGCAGAGAAAAGGCCCTCAGCGGCGGCACATTTAGCACCCTCATCTGCCCTGAGCTTCATCCCAGTACTGCCTCAGGAAGGGGCTCTGGCGCTTTTACAGCTAACACAGCTAAGGAAAGCTGTGTATCCAGGCCCAGAGCTGCCCGGTCTGGTCTGCAGCCTCCCCAGTGCAAGCCCCTCTGCAGGCACCTTCAATCTGCCCTCCAGAGAGGGGGCCAGGGCCCCGCCCCCAGCCCAGGTCTTTCCATCCTGTGCTAAAAATGTCTGTCCACCTGTTTCCTGAGAAGTCAAGGAGCTCTGGGGGTGTTGCTTTTTTTTTCTTCCCCTCTGAAAGTAAACAGAGTAAGGCAGAGTAGCTCAACTGTCTGGCTATGTAGAGATGAGTGAAGGTTGATAAACACACCCATGTGTGCCAGTGCGGTGCACCTACAGCGTGTACCGTGTTCGTGAGAAACACCCGCCCTCTGGGTGACATGTTTCTCCTACAGATGATACGTTTGCACTTGGTGCACATATGCTCAGTGTGATCAAAAACTATGGTGAATGTTTAAATTGAAAAGTTAGTGCAGTTAAAGACCTTGCCACAAAGTCCCCTCTGAATGCTCCTCCTCAGTCCCAACACACTCATCACATCGTCCTTGGCAATGTGTCTTTCACTGTAATAATTTGGTCTAAAAAAATTGAGTCACCGTGTTTTTCAGTCACTGTCTCAAGTATGTCTGTATGTATCTACAGGGTCCCCAACTTAAACGGTTTGACGGTTCAGCTTCGCAGTGCTCTGAAAGCTATGCCTAGTCACTAAAAATCGTACTTCAAATTTTGGATTTTGAACTTGGATCTTTTTCAGGCCAGCGGCAGTCGCATGACCCTTTCTCAGAGTCCCAGTCCCACCCAGCCACACAATTGGGGTCAGGGGAGACAGCAGATACCAGAGTGTGCTGTGTGGCCAGGCTGTGATGTTTGGGAGGTTAAGTGACCCAGCACATTTTCCATTAATGACATTTTTCATTTATTTGGCTTATTTTTAACTTATGATTTTTGGGCTTTTGTATTTATGGGGTTGTAACTTCATAGCAAGTTGAGGGACATCTGTGTACATGCATGCATGTATATGGATGTAGCTACATGTACATATGTGTAGATAGATGTGTATATATATGTAAATATATGTGTGTATATACTGCATACGTAAATATATTGTGTGCGCACATACATCTGTAACCAGTGCCATAGTCACAAAATGACATCTGCTGTGGTTCGCCATCTCTGAGCGGATCAGACCTTCGGTGTCACAATCTGAAGAGGAGCTGTGTCTATGCAACCGCAAGCATCCTCACATTTGGTCCCTGTGCCCCTGCTCTACCTGGTCCCACACACATGCATGCAGTCTTAGAGGACAGAGCCTCTGGGAGTGGACCTTGGAAATCACCTCCCTTCCTGGTCTCTGGGGCTTCGTAAGGGATGCAGTTTCTAGGGTCCAGTGTGAGGACAACACGCACCTCCAGAGACGAGGTGGCTGGTGGTATCCTGAGCCTCTGACAGCCTCTGAGCACTCATTTCTTCTAAATGCAGAGGGTGGTAACTTTCCGTGAACAGCAGTGTCGCTGTTGGGGTTACATCCATCAAGCCTGCTCACTGGGACTCCTGCGTGCCCCATTTTGCACAGAACTTTGACCCCACCTGCTCACAATGAAGTTTGTCCAAGTAGGGCCACAGACAAGGAGGTTCTGTTCAGGGCAGAGTGCCTGGGACCGTGGCACGCTCTGTGTGGCTGTCTGACAGCCACCCCATGTGACAACATTACCTGTCTGGGAAAGACCCAAGGAAGATCCCTTTTGAACAGGCACCATCCTGGTAGATGACTTCAGGCAAACACAGGAACTTAACATCTAGCTTCGTGTCCTCCAGTGCTCGGGCCACCAGGCTGCTGAGCCGTGGCTGCCCCCCTTCACTGCAGCTTCCAGGGCTGCTGCAGGGCAGAGCCTCCGGGTCACATGGCCACCCATGGAAGAGGGGTGGATTCAGGGGGGTCACCTGCAGGGTGCCTTCCAGTGTGAAAGCTACCAGCTCTGCTTTCCAAGGTCATCTGAGGTCGGCTGCTTGTCCCCTGGGAACTGACATGGAATACAGGCAAAGGATGGAGACAGATGACATCTGTATCATTTTTCCATGGAAAGACAGCCCGGGTTAGAGGTCTGCCCCAACTGTGAGGTCTCATGCTGTCACCTCCCTGGGTGGCCACCCTCCAAAGCCCAGGGTCCTGGAGTGCTGGCCGTCAGGGTTTCCCAGCATGGACAGTGCAGTAGCGCAGCGAGGTGCCTGTCTCTGATTTGCCCTGTGCAGGAGTTCGCTTGGTGCCTGTTCTCTACAGCTCCCAAGGTCAGGGCAGGGCATGGCCAGCCCGAGGGCTGCTTCCAAGCCTCAGTATGTGTGGAGCAGGCCGTGGATAGGGAGCCCCCTTGAGTCCTGGGGTTGCTCCTCCCACGTGGTCCTCCTCCCTGCTGGATATGCTTCCTCCCCCTCAAATTGCCAAGTTTTAGCAAATAAAAACATGGGATACCCAGTTACATATGATTTTCAAGTAGACACCGGCATTATACTTTAGTGTTAATGTGTCCTAGAGGTTGCATGGGGTTGGGCCTCTGAACCTGAAGTCTACATGCACCATGCTAAGCTCTGGCCCTGGTGAACCACGACTGCCCACCAGGCCACAGAGCCAGTGCAGAGGGTGGGTGTGAGCTGGGTCCTGCAGGCCTGGGAGAGAGAAGCTATGGTTGCTCCCAGAGACTCTCCAGCTCTCCTGTGGCCTAGGAAATCCCCCTCCACCCAAGCTCACTTAGGAAATCTCTGTCCCACATGAGCACCTGGCCCTGTGTGGACACAGCTGACCCCAGGGCCACCCACATTGGAAGAGCCAGGGTGCCCTAGTTGTGTGGGGAGCACTGGGCTCCTGTGTGTCAGGACACGAGCCTGGAGGGAAAGGGAAGATTGGATGTGAGAGGGAGGTGCCAGGGACAGAGCCACTCCAACAAAGGGAACTGTCTTCTCTATTCCAACAGCAAGATGGGGCAACTTACTTCTTTCACTGCCAGATTTGCTAAAAGAAGGAACTTAGCAGTCCAACCAGCTCACCAGCTAGGCGGAATTTCACGCTGAACACTGTAGTCATGGCTTAGTCATTTGCTTCAGTGCTGGGACAAAATACCAGACACCCACAGTTTAATGGAGGAGAGGTCTAAGGTCTATTTTGGCTCACAGTTCTATCTGTACTCGGCTGGCTCCAAGGCAGGGCAGAGGCGTGTGGCAGAGGAAGGCAGCCCACCTCAGGGCTGTCAGGAAGTAGAGAGAAGGGAGGAGCTGGGGATAGAGGGCCACCCTGTCAGGCCACACCCCAGTGACCCACCTCAACCAAGGAGGCCCCACCTAACAGCAACTCAGCTCTAAGGTCCTGCGGTGCAATCCTCTCCCGTGAATCCCACCTCCAAACCCACCGCGACAGGAGGGGGGTCATCTAAATCGAAACCATAACAAGGCAAAAGCCAATTAGTAATGGTGCAGAGATGATTTGACAACACTGTCCTAACTAATTTAAAGAGAAGAAAGTATGGGCTGTGCGACTGTGTCCTAGCTTCAGGAACAGTTAGATCCAGAAGCTCAATTTCCCTCTCTCTCTCTCTCTCTCTCTCTCTCTCTCTCTCTCTCTCTCTCTGTCTCTCCCCCTTCTTTTTTCTCCTCCTCCCTCCCTCTCCATAATTCTGTTCTGTTTTCACTACTTTAAGATCTCCTCAGGCCAGCTTCCTCACATGGTGGCAAACTGACCATCAACAACACTAGGGAAGCCAGAGAATCTAAATTAGAAGAGAGCTCTTAAATCAGTCCCCGATGTCTCTGACTGTCCCACTTGGGCCCAGCCTGGACTGCTCTTTGTGGCTGGGGAGGCAGAGCTCCGGCTTGCCCTGGGTCACAAACGCACTCCCGGTCAGTCACAGAGCGTGGCCCTCTGCAGTCCAGTCCTGCCTGAAGCTCTCCTGACCAGGCTGTGTCTCACAGGGAGGCAGGATGGTTTGTCTGATCTTAAGTGCTTTGCATGAATCCTCCCAGCATCCTAAAGAGCACACGTTATTGTGACTACAAGGCCTGTGCTGTCACGGGAGGACAATGACACAGATGTGGCCTTGGGCAGCCAGCCTGCAGCCAGAGCACAGAGTCTTCCAGGCGCAGCCCCTTTGGTGCCAGAGGTTTCCAGCACTGTGCCCATCTGGGTGTCATGTGCTTCCAGGCCCCTAGGAGGTGACACTTCTGAATCCCTCATGTCAAGTGACAGATTCTGGCAGTGTACCAGGAGCTGAAGGACCTCCTGTCACCTCCAGGGGGAGGCATCTCCTTGCCTGAGGACTCCAAGTCTTCCCCTCTTTCCGGGGCTGCCTCCAGGGTAGCCTGTCATCCGCTCTGTCACTTGGGATCTGTGCCCGTCTCTGTGAGCTACTCCAGGGATGTCTGATAGAGATGCTGATTTGCATTGGTTTGGGATTTGTTTTGTCTTTGGAATAATTTTATATATTGACAAAGACTCAGCACGATGCTTGGTCAGACATGATCAGACAGACATTATGATCAGACATTATGGAAAGACTCAATTGAATTAACACATCCATAGCTTTCAATGGCACAAGTGTCAAGAACACTTACAATGTAACCCTCTGGCAATTTGCAAGCATGTACTGTGCTGTTATTAACTGTGGCTACAGTGTTGTGCCTTCTTCTCCCAGCTCAGTCCTCCTCACTGCAACTTTGTATCCTTGCTGAACTTTTTCAGAAGCCTTCCTACCCTCCAGGTTTTAGGAGCAGATGTGGATCAATCCCTAGACCCTCACTTCTACTCCGCCCCACATCCTCTCATCCTTAACCTTCACTAAACTGATATTCTGTTGGGGCTGAGGGGGCTCCTTCTTGGACCTGGGCTGTCCTGGACTGGCCTGACCTGGGGTACCCCTGCACCCAAGCCAATCCTTCAAGGTGGAATCAAATTCCTGCTCCAGGGTCCAACTTGGTTTATCATGAAGCTGCTTCTCTGTCCCCTGCCGGTGAGGGTGGGGGTTCAGCCTCGGCCCTTTGCCCTTCACACCTGTGGACTCTCACCTGCCTGCCAGGCCCACTTGAGACAGAACTGCCCCAGCTGGCTTCATGTCCCTGGAGGAGGCATAGGGGACAGAGACACTTGCCCTACTGTATGGGGAAGGGATGCCCACAGCCATTGAGGCTGAACCCCTCCCAGCAGAAGTGGTCTCCCCAAGGCCCCAGGCAGGCAGAAAACTGGAACCACAGTCAGATTGGCTGGCCTGAAGGTCATGGTGACCTCCCAGGAAGGATGGCTGCTGGTGGGGCTGGCTGGGCCTTCGGCTCTGCCCAGGAGCTTCCCTGTGGCTCTGTGCACCTGAGCCAGGCAGCTGGGTTCTCCAGAGCGTGCTTCCTGCAAAGCGCTGCGCCTCAGCTGAACCCAGAGCCTATTTTTTAAACCTGGAAAGTGGCTGGAGACCTATTTGGGAAAACAAAGAACAAAAAACAAATGAAGATACCCCCAAACAATAACACACACACACACACACACACACACACTCATTCCCTCCAAAATCAGTTTTAATAAAAAGAAGGAGGTGCATGAGCAGAAGGAAAGAAAAAGCAAAGAGCATTAGTACTGGGTGGAGCCCTTGGTCATGGAAAGCCTTTGATATTTTTTAATGGGCTGCAGGAACAGGGTAGGCAATTGACATAGAACACTACTGGCTGAACACACTTGCTAACTGGGCGGAGGAGCTGGTGAGGAGGAGGCAGGGGCGGAGAGAAAAGGAGAGAGGCAAGGAGGAGGGCAGTCAGGGTGTGTTTCCTGAGCGCCTACTATGTGCTACCAGCTACTTATACACATTGTCACTTCCTAACCACGGTTCCAGGGAGCGGGAGGAAGGGTCTATTATTACAACCCTGGTAATCTTTTAAAATTGGAGAACACGTGTAGGAGCCTCACATGTCGTCACTGTCACCTCATACTGTGCACTTGCTTTTCTTTAGAGTGTCCCTGAATGCCCTTCCCTAGTCACTACTGCTATGCAGGGGTCACTCCAATACTTAATAGCTTGAAAACACCTGCATTTATTTTGTCCCTGAATCTGAATGGGGTGACGCTCGGCTGAGTGTGGGGGGAGGGTTTGCCCATGACCTCACCCTGTGCAGGGCCAGCGTGGGAGGTCCCGGTGCTGACAGGGATGGGGCAGCACGGGGTGGGGTAGCTGTGTCCCTGTGCTGAGGGGACCTGAGTCTGGGAAGCTGAGAACAAAAATGACCCAACGAACAAAATGACCCAGCCCATCTTATCCAACATTATCAGCAGTTCAGTTAGGGAGGAGGTGGAGGGCAGGTTTAGAATGGGGCAAACTGGTGCCAGAGGCCGCTTTACAACATGGGTCACTAGGAAATCTGGGCCCAGACTGCTGGCTCAGGAACACAGCCCTCGGGTTCCCACTAACCTCAAACAAACTGTGCTGGCCCCAGGAGATGGTGGCAGATAGAGCTGTTCAGTGCCCCCTGAGGTCAGCAGCTGGAAGGGAATCCTAGTGGTCACACTCGGGGCCTGTGGCAGTGTGGTCAGTCTCTTCTTAAAGCAGGCTTTAGCTTCATTTATCAAGACACATGCTTTTCTTTTCAGTGCTGGGGGGTTGAACCCAGGACCTCAAGTATGTCAGGCAAGCACTGTCCACTGAGCTACACCCTTCCCTAGATAGCTTCTTGCTTGCCAATTCATTTATTTTTGTTTTTATCCTGATATGTGTGTCTTTTGAGGTGTACTCCTCACATCTCCTTTCTATTTTTCTAGCTTCTTCTGTTGACCACTCACCTCGTTTATATTCGTTCCATCTTGCTGAGCAACGACAAGAGGCGGCTGAGGGCCTCTAACCTCTGCCAGGCGCTGTCCTATTTCCTGCATGAGGACCTCAGTTCCCGTTCTCTGTGAGCTGTCATTTCTTTAGCAGAATGATTTTATGTTTAAGTCTCAAGAGGTTGAACTTTGAAACTAAAGATATGATCTACATATGGTTCACTTTAAAAATTAATCTTTAGTAATTGGCATGTATACTTATTATATATCCCTTTTAGTATCTCAAAATGCTTTCTGCTTTTGGGGGTTGGTGATTTTCTCCATATAGCCAGTGCTCATAAATAATGCTTCAATGCTGGAAAATAACGCACTCAGGCTTTACATAGTCTCACATGGATGTGGTTACAGGTCTGAGGCTATGACCCAGAAGTAATACTGCAATAAGGAAGAGGAGACACACTGTCCACCCCATTTCAGGGCCAAGGGTGCATCTGCCCAGAGCACCTCCCCGGTGCAGCAGAAGAACCCAGGACTACACAGCCAGCTTTAAGCTGTCCGTTGTCACCTGGATGGAGTAGAGCAACCCTCATCCTCCAAGCAGATTTCTGACACTTTCTCTTCAAAAGTCAGGTAACTATTTCCCTAGAAATTTACCAGTTTACTCAAGAAAGTTTGATCCCTTCACATGGGCTCCCGTCTCCCAACCCAGGAGTTCAAACCCAGACCAAGGAGCCCAAGAGAGAACATTTGTGGTGCTGTCCCCTCTGCCACCCGCTTGCCAGCTTGGGTCTGGTCCCCAAACAAAACTCTCGATGCTAAAAACGAAGTGTTCGCGTGATAACGGCTATATGTGAACATCTGTGCAGGCAGCGGCAGGGCAAGGGCTCCATCTGCTGTGTCTGCCGCATCAGTGGGATTTGCTGGATTCTTCAAGGCCTGCAAGTTTCTGCTGATGTTCTATATGCTGCTGCATTAGTTAGATTTCTGCCACTGTGGAAACACCAAAACTAAACAGTTTATAAGAGGAAAAATGTATTATGGTTTCTGCTCATTGTGCCTTGGCTCCATCACTCCTCGGTGTGTCAAGGCTGCAGATCTTGGTGGGAGGACATGGGAGAACAGAGCTGCAGCCTTAGGAACTTTTCTCTTTGCTGAAACAAAATACCTGATGCCCAAAGTTAAGGGGAAAGATTTATTTAGCTCACAGTTTGTAAAGGTTTCAGTCCATAATTGGCTGGCTCCGGGGCAGGGAGGCACATGGCAGAGGACACAGAGGCAGAGGCACATGTTCATGGTGGGCAGAGGACAACAAAAGCAACAAGAGGGGAGCAGGACAAGCCTCTTTCTGTCCCTTATATTGTATCCAGTCTACCAGGATTGGGGTGGTGCCAATCCAATCAGTGGGCTGGTCCAGCAATCACCTATCCTTAATTCTAGCATCCTTCATCCCAGCTTTGCACTACAAATCAGTTGTGCACTCTAGAATCAGTTGCCTCTGAAAAAAGCCTGCCCCCCCATGACTGCATGAGGTTTTGGGGGGACATCTAGACACAAATCACAACAGCCGCTCGCTTCACTGAAGCCAAGAAGCAAAGGGAGAGTGAAAGAGGCTAGGGCTGCACTTTTTTCTTTGAGGACATATCCCAATTATTAGAGCAGCTAAGTTAGTTAGACAGAAATAAATATGCAGTCAGAGATGGACTTAGCTCTCAAGGAAGTCAGGAGAAAAAAATACAGATATCAGAATTGTGGCCAGAGGCGCTTCTGAAGGCAGCCAGGCCTCTGGATGGAGTTGCAGTGGCCAGGCCTACAAACCTCCCTGAAGGATGGGATCATACGAGTAACATAGTATGGACTTGGAATTATACTGCAGTCAGCACCACCTGGCTCAGGAAGTCCAGCTAGGCATCAGTCACCCAGGTGGGTGACCAGAACATCTGGACCCATCTCTACCAGCAATGCCTTTGCCCCTTCCATGCACCCTTGCTACATGACCCGCTTCCCCACGTGTGACTTTGCTATATAAATTACCCCTGACAAAGGGCCTCAGTGGTCACCTCAGTGGACCCCTCCTGGAAATCCAGGAGCCATTTTTCTCTCCTTATTTACAATAAAATCTTAACTTTTCCCCTCGGTTTGAGACTTCACCCCTTGATGTTGTGGGACCACACATTCGGGACATCTGACATCGAACAAGCTGGGAGTTAGTTTCTCCTGCATCACAATGCCCATACTTTACATCACCTTTTGAGGACATGCACAAGGGTTGTAGCACTGCCTAACTGTGACATAGGCTGGTGACCAAGCCTCAAAATATGACCTTCTGGGGATGTTTTAAATCCAGATCATAACAACCATCTCCTTCAAAAAGTTTGGGAAGCCACGTGTGGCCCTACATGTCTGTAATTCCTGTACTCTGGAAGGCTGAAGCAGAAAGATCGCAAGCCATGCACTTAGCAATTTAAGGATATTCTACCTCAAAATAAAAAAATCAAAAAGCACTGAGGATATAGCTCAGTGTGAAGGGCCTGAATTTTTAAACTTTTCCAGTTTTTTTAATAAAACACTTAGGTTAAAACACAAACACATTATACAGATGTACAAAGTGCTTTTCTTTGTATTTTCATTCTGTAAGCTTATTCTTTCTATTTAAAATGTTTTGTTTTCTTCTTTCACTTTCCAAACTTTTTTTTGAGGACCAAGACAGAATCATGCATCAATATCACCGTCTTCTGCCGCCACTTCTTGTCCCAACACTGGAACAGCGCTTAAAGCTCCAGTGTGAGGCTCTGTTTTACTTAACTCTTCATTTAAAAAAAAAAATAAAATTAGAAGGAGGAATAAACTCGAACAGAATGGCAAAGTCATAGTATAATAAGTGCATAAACAAGTGACACAGTCACATATTACCCCCAGATATCATCTGTCCATGATTTTACGTGCTATCTTATTGTATGCCTGCTAGTACAGCAGTTTGTTTTACACTAGCATTTTGACACAAATGCATGGGTGGTGCACCGTGTGAGGACACTGTGACGAGGGTGACATCACACAGGGTAGGGATGTTTCAGCTCTATTACGCTGTTGTGGGATTACGGTCATATGCAGCCAGCGGGGGGAAGTGCCAGGCAACACAGGACTGTAACTGTCTCCTAAATCGAGAGAAGGGGCGCGAGTGCACTGGTACAGATTCTGCTACATGAACAGCTCTGCTGCTCGCTGCTGGTTCTCTTCCTTCGTTCCCGTGAGCTCCAGTGACCAACTGGAATCGCTTCCCTTTCCCCATTTGGCTTCGCTGCCACCACCTCTTCTGTGCTATCACTGGAAAATATACTTTATTTCTATGTCATTTACCCAACTGTACATTCTATGTGTGTCACTTTGTACTATTGCTTTTCATTTGAGATAAAAACTAAGGATTTATAGTGTCTTTCATAGTTACACAATATAATTACAAATATTGGTCCTGTGTTTGTGTGTCTGTGTGATCTAATTACTATCTAAAGCCATTTGTTTGAAAAACTTTCAATACTTCCTTTAAGATTCCTTTTCTTGGAGGCCATCAAGTCTGCTAGGAACAAAACCTCTTCTTTCTTTACATGCGAAGGCCTTGACTTCAGCTGCACTTTTGAAAGACACCTTTGCTGGCTATTTGGGTTGACGAGTCCGCTGCGTCCTCTCACTATGCCATCCCTCTGCTTTAGGCACTATTGTTTCTTGTGGGAAGTCAGCTGCTATCTGATGAGGGCTTCTTTGTAAGTTATAAGTTGTTTTTCTCTTCAAGATTTTATACTTATCTTGACTTTCAGCATTTTTACTATTTATAATACAATGCATTTGACTTTTTGTAGATCCCTTTGCATTTTTTTGCTTGGTTTTTCTTGTATGTTTTTAGAAACTCAGCTTGAGAAGCTTTCAGTAATGATTTTTTCAAATGTTTTTTCTTTCCTTTCTCTCTACTCCCCTGTTGCTCTCACTATGTGCATGTCAGCGGACTTGACGGTGTCTTTACCTGGTTCTGAGGCTCTATTCACTGGCCGCCATTCATTCTTCCCTCCCTGCTTTGGCTCCTGTGCTGTCTGTTGATCTCTTTGTTAGCTAATTCTTCTGCCAGATAAAATACACTGTTGAGCCCAGTTGATAAACATTTATTCCCATTATTGGATTTCCCAGCAAATGAAAATGTCAGCATTGTCATTTGATTTTAAAAATTTATCTCCATTCTTTGATATTCTCTATTTCATGTACCATTGTCATTTTTTTGGTAAATAATTTTATTGCCTTTCCACTGGCTTTTAGTGCACAGAAATATTACTGAATTTTCCATATTAGTCTCCTATCCAGAGACTTTCTTTAATTCAATGTTTATTTTCATAAGTCTGTTTCTAGGATTCCCTTATTACTATAATTCTAATACCTATAAGATAACATAATTTATCTTTCATTCCTGACATTAATAATTTTTCTATCATTTTTATCCTCTTCCTTCTTGGGTTCTGAATATAGTAGAAAGGCCACATTGAGGCCTTTACTAAAGCTGACATCATGTCACTCTACAGGTAGCTACTGGTGTGTGGATTATGCTTTTCTATTTATTTGCAAGTTTCATTATTTTTTTCCAAATTCTTTAGATAATATGTTGAGTCAATGCTGAGCACTGGTCCCCAGTTCCCACAGAGGGATTTCTGTTTTCTTGTTTATTTGTGCAGTAAATGGCTGGCTTGTTTTAGTGAAATCTGTTCATGGCTTCTTCTCCCAGTGTCAAATGTTTGACCTGCTCTCTAAGCCCAGGGGAGGGTGGCCTTGGCACCCCCATCGGGGTCCTGACAGTGCTTTGGAGAGTAGCTTCTTCATTCCTTTCTCTGAGCACATCAGCTATTAAGCTCCATTAATTGCTGGCAATTGTTGTGTTATTGTTAACAATACCTTTGGGCATAAATTGCTTTATAACTGAGTCCAGTCCACTTTGGATGCCTTTGAAGGAGTGGTTCTGGAAGTCAGTTTTGGTGTTTATTCTGATCCCAGAGTGATTATTGTTCTCCTCCCAGCATCTCTCACTCAACTTCCCTGCTTTTTCTTCTCAGAAAAATGTCTGAACCATAGCTATTGGGTTGGGTGTAGGGACAAAGTTGAATTTCTCAACTAGTGTCACAGGTGGGGAGGGGCTTTAGGAGCTGGCAGCTTAGTGGGTGGGGGTGGGGAAAAGTATGTCCCCATGCCCAAGGCAGAGCCTGTCTCTCACCAGAGGTGTTTGACTCAGGAAACCCCATCTCCGGGTCCCACTCACCGTGGTTTTATCCTGACACAGCCGCAGTCCAGTGAGAAGTGCTGCCCTTCCCCTCTGGCGCAGGCCCTTTGGCCCTCCAGCTGGCTCTCCAGGGAAAGGCACCCTGTGCTCCTGCCATACGTATCTGGAATGGGGTTCAGTCTGTGGGGTTAGGAGGGAGAGAAGGAGCAGGTCTCCGTCAGGCACCACAGACTTGGTGTTCTCACTTCACACAGGAGATTGAATCGAATCAGTGTCATTTCTCCTTTGCTGTATCACTCAGGACCTTCGCTACGTGCTTTTTTCCACCAGTGTCATACTATCATTTGGACCTCGAAGGTCCCTGGACACCCATGTGCCAAGGGCTTTGCCTCCAGACCATGGTGCTCCTGAGAGGTGACAGAGCCCTTAGGAGGGAGCTTCTTTGGTATGGGGGACGGTAGGACCTCAGACCCTGCCTTTTTCTCTTTTGCTCCCCAGCTCCTGATGTGAGCGCTTTCCTCCGGCTCCTGCCACCACGTGCTGTGCCGCCTGCAGCCCAAAGCCATGGTGCTGCGTGGTTATGGAGTGAAACCTCTGAAACTGTGGACCCAGGTCAGTCTTTCTCTGTGTCCTTAGTATTTTAGGTACTCACTGGGGTGATGGAAGCTGACTAACACAACACAGGGGGGTGCCAGGAGCTCCTCCTGCTTTCACACCGGAAGTCCCACCTCCACTCCCCGCTGTGAGCCGTTAGTGCTGTAAATCCCCCCACTGTGCACTGTGAGCTGCCTCTCATGTGTATGGATATGCCATGTTTTCATTTTGTATTGGCCAGGGTTCTGCAGAGAACATAACCAATAGGAGATATCTATTATATTACTATGTTGTGTATATTATAAGGTATTAGTCAACATAATTATGGAGGCCGAAAAGTGCATAATCCACCACCTGCAAACCGGAGGCCGGGAAAGCCAGGGACATGTCTCGGATGTCTGAGAGTTACAGAAGTGATGGTGCCAAGTTTAGTCCTGACTTGACAATAAGGAAGTCCAAGGGCAGAAGGGACCCAGTGTCCCAGACCGAGTGAGACAGCAACAAGTCACACTGCCTCTGCCATTTTGGTCTGTTTGGGTCCCCACCCCTGCTCATGGGAAGGTCATCTGCAGGCCCACCAATGTGAACATCAGTGTCCTCTAGGGACACTTCACAGGTACTCCCAGAAATCATGTCCAACCAGAGATCTGGGCACCCCAAGGCCCAGGCAAGTTGGTGTATAAATTAATCCTCATGATTTTCATTTTGTTTCATGTTGTTTAAATGTTTTATTCGAGACCTCCTCTTTGATGTATTACTTAGACATACTTGCTTACTTCTCAGTATTTATTGGCTTTCCTGCTGTGTTCTTGGTATTGATTTCTGGTTTCATTCTGTTATGGTAATAGACTGTCTTCTGCATCATCGTGTTCAAAACTTCCAAATAGGACACAGTGTGGAGTTCACCCGAACCCCTCCCTCACTGGATAGCTGTTCAGCCGAGATACAGGCCTGCAGGAGGAAGGCGTAGGTCGGCATGGGGAGGGAGAGTCAATGTGCTTTTCCTCAGTGGCCTCCAGATAGCCCTGGATGAAGGCAGAGTCTTGGGTGACGGGGACCAGAGCATAGATCTAGTTTTTCACACTTGGGCCTGAGCCCTGTCAGTCTCAGAGCAGGTCCCTGCGGCTGGCACAGCAGGCCAGGGTCCCATTTGTTTAGGTCAGGCACTAAGGAGGGACTGTGGGAGCAAAGGGAGCCACACAGCTGCCCTGCATCTTGGGGAAGCTTAGCACACACGTCTGAAGCAGCAAACTTGCCTTGCATCCTTCTTGAAAGAATTCATTGCCTACCATGACCTGGAAATCCTACTCATCCACTCCCCGGGCCTAGCCTGGCTCTGACAAGGATGTGGAATGAAAAACAAAGAAGACGGCTCAGTTATGCTGGCCACATTTTGAACAGACAATCCAGAACTTGAAGAGAAAGACAATGAGTGTTCTTCATCTGTTTTCAGTTGCTATCACGCAATGTACGAGCCATGGCGATTTTAAAGAGCTGACATTTGTTTTGTCTTGGTAGCTGGGAAGTCTGAACATGGTACCAGCATCTGCTGGGCTTCTGGGGAGCGTCTTGTGCTGCTTGGACTTCTGTGAGAGAAGTGGGTGGGCAAGCAGTGTGCAAAGGAGAGGGGCCCCAGGGTGCAAGGCTTGCCTTGCACCAGCCTATTCTAGTGGAAACTAATCCAGCCTCATTACAACTGCATTAATCTCCTGTCATGATCTAAGCACCTCCTAGTGCAGCCACTATGGCAATGCAAGTCCATGGCGCCTCTGGGAGGAACAGACCATGTTCACACCACAGCACCGAGGCTGAGGAATCAGACTTATGCCTGGCTGTCCATCACCCTGCTCTACTCCGAGTGCTTGCTGGTCTTCATCAGCCACACCCTGTCCCTTGGGCTGGGGTTCCAAGAGGGAGACTGGACTCAGTGCCCTCCGGTCCTCCTGGCTGATCACAGATGAGTGAAGCCCCACAAGAGTCAACATTACTTTGGGGGGCTGAGGCAGGAGGATGGCAAGTTCAAGCCCATCCTGGGTAATTTAGTAACTGAGGGCCTGTCTCTCTAAGGGCTAGGGATGTAGGTCACTGCAAGGGTTCAATCTCCAGTGGGATAGACAGGTAGATGGATAGATGGATAGATAGATAATGGATGTATAGATAGACAGTACTGGATAGATGGACGGATAGATAGATGGGTGGATAGATAGAATATGAATATTACCTGGTGGGATGACCATGTGTTGTCCCAGCTCTCCTGCCACCATCTTCCCTAACCTGATCCCCGGTGCAGACAGAACCCTGTCATTTCCTCAGTCACGCTGGCCCTGCCCCTCTGCTCTCCTAGTGGGTGTTCAGCTGAGGTCTGTTGTCTCTTGCTTGTATCTGGTCGTGCTTGGCATGACCCTGGATGGGTTGTGCTCTCACAACACAGTGACACACGTGTGACTATGTGACTTGGTAATTCTCTCTGTAGGATGTTTTTTTCCTAACCCCACACTGGGGATTGAACCCTGGATCTTTGCATTGAGCTACATCCTCAACTTTTTCACATTTAAAAATTTTTTTGAGACAGGTTCTCGCTACATTGCTAAAGTTGCCTGGGCTCTAACATTTGATCCTCCTGCCTCAGACTCCCAGAGCACTGGGACTTGCCGTAGGATTTGCTCATGATTAAGCAAAGACAAATGACAAGGTGTGTTCATTACAGCTGTACTGGTGGCAAATGTTAGGAACCAGCTAATGCCCACCGAACAAGGGCAGTTTCAGTAAAGCATGAGCATCACTCAATGGCGTGTGACTATTGTAGACAACGGCTTCTGGAGACCAGGATATTTTGATGTGTAAGCTGTGTACTCGCAGGGGTCTAAGCACACTTCATAAATATCCTCACACTTGCTCACACATATGCTTGGGCATCCGGAAAGGCACATGCACTTGGCAGCAGCCTTGGCTATGGTGTCTGGACCCCAATTCCCCACATCTCTCTGTCTTCTTTTGCTGAATCGAGCTTCTAGTCCTTTGAAGCTGGCTTCCTAGGCCCTTCTATTACACATGTTGGAAATCCATTCACAACTTTCCAAAAACATCTCCGGGAAAGAGCGAGCCTGGGGGAGAAAGCCTGAGTTAGGAGCTCTGTTTTTCCTTAAGACTGTTTTCATTCGGCTTTTTGCAAGTCATTTTCATGAGAATTTCCTGTTTATTTACTGTGGGTTCCAGACAAACAAAGACTCCCACATCCCAGTCTGGCTGGTTTTGGCAGGAGGAGTTGTCTGGGCTGGAGTTGGGTGACTCACCATGTACCTCCTTTTGCCCGCTAGCCCCTGTCTCCTGCAGGGCAGGGCAGCTGTACCCCGAGAATGGTAGAAATCCCCACAGGTTGCCTCCTGGTCAGAGAAGTGAGCCAGCAGCCTCCTGCCTGCAGCTGCAACACACGTGAAATTGGCTCTGTCTCCTTGGCACCGAGGACAGAGACTCCAGGGGCAGCTGTGTGGGAAGAAAACACAGCCATGCACAAGCACACAGGCACACAGAGGCACACAAACACAGTCACCCAAGACAAGGGTCACAAAGACCTGGGTACATTCAGACACACACATGGATGGATACACAGGCACACATACAACTCACGCACACAGAGACATAGGCACATACAGATACACACACTGACACACAGACACAGACACAGACACACACACACACACACACACACACACACACACACATGAAGGCACAGACACAGGAATAGATACACAGCTGTGCTCCCTTCCTGGGGCTGGAGGAAGCTGGGGCTCTTGGCTTTCAGCCTGGGCCTCGGACCATGCAGCCTTCTCTGGGAGAGGGGTGCTGTAGGACCCTCAAATGTGCCATCCCCATAGTCCATGCCATACCAGGGCGGGTGCAAGGATTACAAAGGCTCTCATGGGAGAGGGTCTTCTTAGGCCCTGCCAAGAGGCCTGGAGATGCCCTGAAAGGTGTGTTTGCTTTCAGCATCCACCCAGTCTGCAGCACTGTGTTAACCTCCATTGCCAGAGGGGAGCAGGCCTCCGCGCAAGACTGTGTCGGCCAAGTGGGATGACCCTTCTGTGCCTGGTGCCCTTTCACGCCCCAGCAAATGCCTGTGCAGTCACCCAGCCTTTGATAGCACTGCTTGCTGCTTCTTGTTGCTCCCAGACCTGCAAAGCTGTCCCCAGCAGGTCTGTCATGGTGACTGAGAGCCCTCGGGGAGGGCGCAGTGCCTGCTGCAGTTGTTCCCATTTATACAGCTCTGTTCACCTGCTCACAAGAAGGTGGCTGAGGACACTGGTCCTGAAGGCTGGGGATGAAGTTTCCAAGACAGTATGATATCAGCCCAAGTGAAGGAGGTTCACTTTCTACCTTGTGCCTGGAGAGCTAGTAAGGACACCTGTCTCTCAGGGGTCACCCGGGCTACTGTTTGCGGTGGAAACACTGGATTCCCAGGTGATTTTGAATTTCCCATAAACCATGCAAAGTATATTTTTAAAGTAGAAGTACATCCTAAGTTTATGGGGTGATTGAAAACACAATGAATGTCTAAGTTAAAAATTTATAGTAAAAGAGACATTGCCATTAATCCCCTAAAAATACTCCCCCTCACTCTGCCACCATGAATGCTTTCATCTCATGTTCTTGCTATTTTCTGAAGTAGTTGTTGGCATCCTTTTTGTTTGTTTGTCTGGCTTTTTGAGAAGGGTCTTGCTATGCAGTTCAGGCAGGCCTTGAACTCACTTCCTGCCTCAGCCTCCTGAGTGCTGGGAATACAGGTGTGAGCCACTACGCCCAGCTGACATCCTTTTATGTCTTCACAAGGTATGATAAAAAATACAGTGAAGGAAGCTGCCGAGTGCCATGCAACAGAAAAAGTAGCTCATAAAACCATTATGTTGTGTCTTCTCCCACTTTATTCACCAAATCTGGCACCATGTAAGTTCCAGCTCTTCTCCAAAACCAAAATGACCTTGAAAAATAAACATTTTGAATCAATTCAACACCTCAAAGTAGGCATGCCAGCAAGACTAAAGACTCTCATGAAAGAGGACTTCCAGAACTGCTTTAGAAAGTGGCAAGAACAATTGGATACATGTGGTCAAAGCAAGGAGTCTTTTGAGGCTGATTTATGGCAATATGTCTTTTACTATAGCTATATAAATTTACCATATTTGTCAATCACACCCCATACTTCCACTAAAAATTGTATTCACTGATTTATTGTTGTTGCTATTGTTTTCTGAATCTGGCAACCCTGGGCAACCCTTTTCTCTGAGGCTCACTTTTCTACCTGGTGGAGGCTGAGCTGCTGGGCATGGAGACACCTGTGTGTGTTTAATCCTGGCCCTCAGCCTTGGTAGGAAATAGCTCCTTGTGTGCTCTCTTCCCCGTCACCCTGGCATGCATGACACATCTCAGTTGCAGTGTCACCCATGCTCTTTCTTTCCCTTCTTTTCTTGGCTCCTGGGCTTTGCCACTCTGATGTTCTTGAATTTTTAAGATTTTTATATCTTCTTGATTCAGCTTCAGTAATTCATATATATCTAGGAATTTGTCCAGTTTTTCTGCATTTTTCATCTTATTAGAGTACAACTTCTCTAAGTATAGATGATCTTCTGGATTTCTGGAAGGTTCATTGTGATTTCACCTTTTCCATTACTAATTGCATGGATTTGAATCTTTCTTTTTTTTTTGATAAGGTTGGCTAAGGATTTGTCATTTTTATTTAATCTTTCAAAGAACCAACTCTTCAATTCATTGATTCTTTATATTGTTTTCTTAGTCACCATTGTATTAATTGCTATGATCTTTATAATTTCCTCCCTCCTAAGAGCTGTGGGGAGAAGCTGAAGTTGAAAATTAATCACATGTGGGGTTAGAACATGGCCAGACCCAAGAACAGGAGCCCTTAAAGTGAGTCAGGTGAACAAACTGATTCAGCCCTGAGAACACAGGTCACCCAAGGTGAGCTAGGTGAACAAGTTGTTAGACAGAGGGGTTTCAGCTGACATCAACCTGCTGTGCGCATAAGTAAACCCACTGCAGCCACTGGGGGTTATTTCCTCCACTGAGAGAGGGCCCATCTGACCTCAAAGTTATGCATTTTTTACTCTTGCCTTCATTTCTGCATGGCCCTCAACCTGGGAGTTTCTCAAGAGCTGCACTGGATACAGCAATAAGCTTTGGCCTTGGCCTGCTCTTCTTTTTCTAGAAGCTTGAGGTTCAACATTAAGTTATTTGAGCTTGCTCTGTATTCCTGATATGAGTATTCAGTATTATAAATTTCTCTCATAGGATTGCTTTCATTGTGTCCTATAAGTTCCAATATATTATATAGTCACTATCCTTTAATTGTAGAAGATGTCTAATTTCTTCTTTAATTTCCTCTGTAACCCATTGTTTGTTCAAGAGAGTGTTATTTAATTTCCATGTGTTTATGAAGTCCTTGTGGTTTTTTTGCTGTTGATTTTCAATCTCATTGCAGTATGGTATGATAATATTCAGTTCCTTTGCATTTACTTAGGCATGTTCTGTGAGCTACCATGTGGTCTACTTTGGAGAATGTCCCATGTGCAGCTGAGAAGAATGTGTATTCTGATGTTGTGGGGTGGAACACTCTGCAGACATCTACTAAGTCCATTTTTTGAGTTCTAATATTTAATTGTTGATTTTTATCCAGTTTATCTGTTTATTAGTGAAACTGAGCTACTGAGACCTCACAATACAATTGTATTAGTGCTTACTTGATCTTTCATGTCATTAATATGTATTTTATGTCATTGGGTGTATCAGTATTTGGTGCATATATATTTATGATTATTATCTCTTCCTCTTGGATAGTTGTTCCCTTTACAAATATGTAGTGACCGTTTTTGACTCTCTTAGTCTTGATTTAAAATCCACTTTGTCTGCAAAAGGAATACTTACTTCTGCTTTTTTTCTGAATTTGTTTCCAGGGGTATTGTTTTCTATCTTTTGACTTTCAGTCTGTGAATTTCCTTTCACTTTAGATGTGTTTCTTGTATACAGCATATTGATGGATCTTGTTTCTTGAACCACCCTGCCTGTGTTTCTTTTTATTGATGAACTGAGATCATCTACAGTAATGGTTATTGACTTGTCTCTGCTATGCTGTTTTCCTGCCGTTGGCTCCCTACTTTTCCCTTCCATTCAATTGTCTGCCCTGCCAGTGATCCCCCTCTGCTGCTGTTCCTGGAAACATGGTCATTTTTATCTCTCTCTAGAATGTCCTTCAGTAATTTTTGTAGGGTTGGTTTGGTGGTCATGCATTCCTTCCGTTTCTCTTTGTCAAGGAAGTATCTTACTTCTTCAATAATTTTGAAAGATAGTCTTGTGGGGTACATCAATCTTGGTTGGAAGTAGTTTTCATTCAGAACTTGAAATACTTCACTCCAAGATCTTCTTCTCTTCTTTCCTTCCTTTCTTTTTCTTTTCTTCTTCTTTTTTTTTTTTTAACTGGGGATTGAACTCCCAACCTTGCATTTGCCAAGCAGGCACTTAAGCCACTGAGCTAAACCCCTGGTCCTTCCAAGTTCTTTTTGACTTGATGGTTTGTGTTGAGACGTCTACCAAGATTCTGATGGGTTTTCCTTTACAGGTGATCTATTTCTTCTCTCTAACAGCTTTTAGTATTCTGTTCTTGTGCTGAATTTCTGGGATCTTGATGATTATATTTTGGCTATGGTTAGTTGGAGTTCTATATGCCTTATTTATCTGTAATTCAGGTCCTTTCCCCTTTCTTGGAAAGTTCTATTATTATTACCTCTGTAAATACTCTTTTTATGTCATTTGTGTTGACTCCTACTTTTTTGCTGACATCTATCATTCTTAAATTGTTTTTATTTATGTTGCCTTGCAGTCATTGAACTGTTATTTCTTGGTTCCTTGTTATTTTTAAGAGATTGTTTCTTTCACAATCACTAGCTGCAATTCTGTCTTTAAGGTCTGAAAATCTATCTTCAGTTTCATTCAAGCAGTTTTGCCAGTTCTCCATGGAGCTTTTTAATTTTCTGGATAGCTCTTTGAATCTATTTCTCATGCATTCTAATTCTTTCCTATATTGTTCATTCAATATTTCCATCATTTTCCTATGCTCTTTTAAAAATCTATGTCCTTTTTAGATATGCTTAGCAATTCTTTCATTATGATTGTTATTTCTTCCTTTACCTGAGATATTATTTGTAATCTGATTTCTTTCACAGCCTCATGAAGTTATTTCTTGAGTTCACTTGTTAACCTTTCAGAAATTTCAGGTGTGCAATTTCAATTTCTTCTGTGTCTATGTTTCTCTGTATGGGTTGGAGGTCTGAGATTGCATTTTTCTCCTTTGTGTTGACATTTTCCTGGGTTCCTCCAGATGAGCCAGTTGTGGTGTTCTGGGTGCCTCCTGTGTTGGCTGCCTGTCCATGGTGTAGGGGAGTGGGCCAGGCACCTGGGTTTCTCTGAATCCAGATTCCTAGGAAGGCAGTGGTGTGCAGGATGGGCTTCTCCAGACCTGTGCGGCTACACTGAGGCTGCTCTGATGGCCACATGCATGTGGTGGGGCTTTCTTCTCCTGGCCTATGTGGCTGTATCAGTACTTCCCTGATGGTGGCTGTTTCTCATGTCCCATGTTGGTTACCTACAGGAAGCAAACATCCGTGAGGGGTTTTGGTGGGCACACAGGGCATGTCTGACTGCTTCTCATGGCTCTCTATGAATTTCTTTTTGAATTAAATGTGTTTCTTGTATGCAGCATATTGTTGGATCTTGCTTCTTGATCCATTCTGCCAGTCTGTGTCTTCTGACTGGTGAACTGAGACCATTAACATTGATGATTTTCCTTTTGTCAGTTCCCATTTTTTCCACCTTTTAATTGTTTTCCTTGCCTTGTGGATTCATTCTGTTGTGTTCATGGAGTTATAGCCCTTGTATCACTTTCCAGAATGTCCTTCAGAATATTTTGGAGTGCCAGTTTGGTGGTCATGAATTTCCTCAGGTGTTTTTTGTCATGGAAGTATCTTATTTCTTCAACAATTTTGAATGAGTTTTTCAGGGTACATCAATCTGGGTTGGAAGTTGTTTTCTTTCAGGACTTGAAATACTTCACTCCAGCTCTCTTTGACTTGAGGGTTTGTGTCCCAAAGTCAGCTGTAATTCTGATGGGCTTTCCTTTAGAGGTGATTTTTGTTTCTTTTTCTCTGACAGCTTTTACTATTTTATTATTGTGTTGAATTTCTGAAATTTTGACTATGATATGCCTTGCTTTGGTTTTTTTAAAATTATGACTAATTTGATCTATATACCTCACTTATTGGTATGTCAAATTCTTTTTTCCCTGAAGAGAAATATTCTGCCATGTCACCTGTGAATATGCTTTTTACATTATTTGTGTTATTTCCTGATTTTTAATTGACACCAGTTAATCTTATTTTATTCTTCTTTGCATCATCTAGCAGCTAGTCCCTTGCTATTTTTAAGAAATCCCTTCTCATGGTCCCTTGCTATTTTTAAGAAATCTTTCTTTTCATGATTGCCAATTGCAAATCTTTCTTCTATGCCAGAATAATGTTGGTTATTGTGCTGTGGATTCTTTCAGTGGAATTTTTAGGCTTCTGGGTATCTGTTTGAATCTGTTTTTATGGATTCCATTTCTTTCCCATGTTGGGCATTCATGGTTTCCATCATTTTCCTAAGGTCCTCTATTTTTTATCTGTATCTGCTTTAGAGTTACTAAGCATGTTTTTCTTGTGGTCATCATCCCTGTAGTTATCTGAGAATTTATTTCTGATTTTATATATTTCTAGCACCTTATTCATTTGCTTGTTGTTACCACTTCAGGGAGGCCAGGTGGTAGCTTTAGATTGTCTTGCATCATTGACCCTGGGTTTGCCTTTGATGAACTGGATGTCTGGGGTTGCATCTTGCTTAAGTGTCTTCTCATTTTCTATTTTTGTTTTTAGTTTAATTTGTGGGTTGAGGTTTATACATTGCCTGTGTTGCTTTATTTCTTGTAGGAAATGACTACTTCTCAAAGGTTTCTTCCAGAGGTAGCTGGTTTTTTTTTTGGGTTTTGCATCTGTTGTAAGACCCTACCTCTTCAGTTTGTTGGGGATTAGAAGTTGCTGCCTGCTTGGCCCAGCCGCTGGTTCTTTGGCACTGGTCCATAGTATTTTCATGAACATTAGGCAATCTCAATCTTGTTATACTGGGAAGAACGGCTGATTATCATAATTATGTTGCTTTAGCTAAAGTGGTACCATTAGCAGCAACATTAGCATCAAACACAGCATTGAAAATGACAAACTGAAGTACCATTAATTTGCCACATTTAACCAAATAAACTAGATTTGTGGCTCCATAACAAAATCTAAAACAAACCAGAAAACTGTATGCAGTAAATAAGTCTGCAATATGCCAATTTTATCCATAGGGGAGAAAATTTAAAAGGGACATGGGGAGAAACACAAAGAAGTAGAAGAGGAAGAGATTAGAAGCAAGGCTGGAGGACAAAGGAGGATCATGCACAAACTTTGGGAAACTGGTGCAGAAGACGGGACAGAAAGAGAAGGAAGAAATAAAAGGAAGAATAGAACAGAACCACAACCATAAAAAAAGCAGACAAACTAGGAACCATGCACACACTCATATATGAACAAGATCAAACAATGAAGTAACTCCCCCTCAGAGGGAGAGAGAGAAATAAATTTTTCATTTTAAAGTTTGTCTCTGCTGTCATGTAAACAACTCTGGAGACAGAGTCCAGATCAGTGCTGATTTACCCCAGCAAGCCAAGCATAGCTTTATGGCAGGGTAGTGGATAATCCCAGCGAGGCTACCTTTATTTTCCCTGAAGTTCAAACTGGTTTCTGGTCATGAGACTGAAACGAGATCCATTCAGGGTGTAGCAGTCAACATACCTTCTGCAGGCTTTACCTTAGCTGGGAGCTGCTAGACAGGCACAGTAGTTGTTCTGAGTTCTGAGCTCAGTTGTCCCCTCTCCAACATGGTTCCCCATTAAACACCTGTCCCATGGGATGTCCAGTCCCACAGTCCTCACCCCCAGCCATGCAGTCCTCCACGTCCACCACTCCTTTCCACCATGGCATCTCTCCATGGAGGCCTCTGGGGATGCCAGCAGACACTGTGTGCCCACGGATTTGAAGGGATCCTCCCCCCCACAGTCATGACTCAGGAGAAGGCATTGCCTACCACTTCCTTCTAAATTGAACTTTCTCACCTTGCTCTCCCCACAGGCTTCAATCCTTGCTTCAGATCCTCCTGGGTCCAGGGGACCCACCTCCCTCCTTCTCTCCCTTGAACTGCTATAGTCTGGACAGCAACTTTCAGAGAGGATCTTTCTCTGCTGCTTGCTTACCACTTGCCATCTTCCCAGGAATCTCCACAGTGTTCTTCAATGCACCCAACCAATACGCTGATTCTGTCACTGGCCTGGTTTCCTCACTACAATGTGAGCCCACAGAGCATGGGGCCTGCCTTTGTATCCTGCTCACTTCCTGTTGTCCCCCTATCAACAGATGTTCAGTTCTACCCCAGTGGAGATAGAAGTTGAATGGAGGGGGAACAGGACTTACAGCCCTCTCCCAGGGAGCTCTCATGCCTGGTTAGAGGCTGGATCACAGTGAGACTTACATGGGCTGTAACCAATCAACAACCTGCACACCTGATATTAGGTGAGCATGGACAGTTCCCAGAAGTACCAGCTGACCTGGAGTTTCCACCTCAAGCTGGTATATGCAGAGGACAGCTCAGTGCCACATTTCCTGGTTCTGAGTGCACATCCCTGATGATCAAGGCAACTGATGGACAGCCATTTCTTCCAGGCTTTTCTTCCTTCTCAAGTGGTAACCAAGATCCATAAAGGGCCATACAGGGTTCTGGTAAGGCTGGGAATAAGTCTAGGGCTGTTTCCCAGCCCCTTCAGGCCTGCCCTATCTCTTGGTGTTGTGGTAGCAAGCTCCTGCTGCTAAGATGGCTCTGGACAGAGGTAGCGTATCCTACTGGGAGACTCCAGTGGCTACTTCATGTCAACCTTTGATGGCTGGCTGGTTTGGTGATCTAGGGAGACCAAGGCACAGCAGGCTGCAGGGTCCTTCAGGCCATGTAGGTGGGGGAGGGATTTCTAGGTTAGGTGGCCTCAGAGCAGCTCTGATCTCATCTTGTCAAAGTCCTCACGGTGCCAGCACAGGTGCATGGTGATCTGGCCTTTATGGAATGGATCTGAAGTATTGGGCTCAAGGTTTCCATGGGGTTGTCTGTGGAGAAGCACCTCTCTGTGGCCAGGTAGTTGGCTGCAGAGGATCAGAGTTTACCAGGGACAGCTTGGAAGAAGGGCAAGAGTGGGGCTTTTACCAGGAGACCTGACCATAAGGAGCTGAGGGTACTAGTGGCCACAGAGTTCTCAGCTCATCTCTGTCCACAAAGCACTTCCTTGGCTCTATCTTTTCCCCTGCTTTCATATCCCAGAGACAGAAGGCAGGGTCTATTATCACTCCTGTCTGCAGGTGAAGAACCACTCTCTAACTGGGGATAGTCTGTCCAAAGCCCCAGAGAAAAATGGATCTATCTCTTGACGGACCGCCAGGCCTGAGGTTTGGAGGTGGGTAGGGGCGGGAGGTGAAGCTACTTTACTAGCAGACCTAGACACATATTAAAGTCCACACTGGGCACCATCTGCTGAAAACTCCACAGATCGCTAGAGGAAAAGTCTCAGAGTTATTTTCTCATCACAGATGCACAATACCCAACAGTTTAACAGTTTGTTTTGGCTTCCAGTTTTGGCCCATGGTCACCTGGCTCTAAGGGACAGACAGGGGCATGGTAGACAAGAAGCTTCTCATGTCCTGGCAGCCAGGAAACAGAGAGACAAGGGAGGGTGACAAACCCTTCCATATTACTCCCCCAGTGATCCACCTCTTCCAATAGGACCCTACCTCCTAGCAGCACACTCAGCTCTGAACTCTTCAGTGAATGAACCCACTTATGAGTATAGTGCTCCCATAACCCAATCACCTTTCAAGAGCTCCACTTCTCAATGTACGAGCCTTTTGGGGGACATTGTGGACCTAAACCATAACAAAAAGGCACCTCTTAAATGAACATACTAAATACCAGATGCTTATATATTTGCCAGAAGGGCCCCTCGTTAGAGACCTACTTTCCAATTCAATAATTTTTTCTTCAACTGTGTCTAATGTTCCTTTTCTATCCCTGTTTCTGTCTTTGTCTTTTGTCAACTCAGTAATTTTGAGGGTTGGTTACTGGAGTAGAAATGATGTAAGGGAAAATGGCACTTAAAATTCAGGGTTCTGGTAAGGCTGGGAATAAGTCTAGGGCTGTTTCCCAGCCCCTTCAGGCCTGCCCTATCTCTTGGTATTGTGGTAGCAAGCTCCTGCAGCTAAGTTGGCTCTGAATAGAGGTAGCGTATCCTACTGGGAGACTCCAGTGTTACTCATTTTTGTGTCATTCGCTTTTCTTTAGAGCATAAATTAAAGCCATATACACATATAACACAGAAGTATTGGAAATTGAATATCTGTACCACTAATTTGAAAATACTGGAAATTGAGTATCTGTGTCATTAATTTGTATTTTGACAAACTGAAAGAAGGGAATAGCATTTGACGAGAGAGGGTAATGTTGATAATAAACCTCTGAAAGTTAACAGCACCTTCCACCCTCTTTGTGCCAACTAAATTGTCTATCATCTGAGAGGATGCATTATGAGAAAATGCCACTCCTAGCTTTATAAGATCTTAGTCTGGAAGGAACTAATGAGAAGGCAATTTATTCAGTAATTTTCAAATAAGTGATACTAACTTTTCTTATTGAAAAGCTTAACACAGTTTATTTTTTAATTATCAAAGACATTAATTTTTGCAGCTTTCCAGTAAAGGCTAACGACTTATTTTAGGCTTATAAAGAGGTCAGAAAAGAGTGTCTAATTATAAACTGTGACATCATCTGCTCAGATACTTGTCCCGATGGCTCCCTAGTGAGCACTGGGCACTCTGAGTGTATCGCTGGTGTCTTTAATAGAAATTCATCTCAACAACTGGGGGTTTACACTGCCGCTGTATATTCATTAACATACTTTTATTAGCCAAAAGCTAGCACGCCAGCTTTCCCTTGATGCTCATGTGCTAACCTTTTGTAGACTTCCGTAGTCACAGAAATCCTTTCTCTGTGCTATCACAACAATGATTACATAACAGTAGTAAAGTGACAGGAAGAACAAAGAGTCTAGGCCGCCGGCTCCCACGGTAAGATGCGTGTATTTTTAACCCCTGGGTCTTTTGTCTTGCTTCCTATGTGGGAACTTCATTTCTGGAAACTGTGGTGTAGGGTGGTGGTTTGCCCAGTGTTAACCAGCACAGCAGTGATCTTGCTCTTCTGGTGACTGAACAAGCTTGGTGACCTGGTAGTGAAGAGTGTTCCCATTCTCCAGCAACACACACACACACACACACACACACACACACACACACACACACACACACACACCTTCAACCACGCCACCTAGCTTCCCCCAGCTCGGGCTGCAGGAAAGCACTCAGACCAGCGACAGCCTCTGTCACCTCCCTGGCCTGCTCCCCAGACCTAGAGAGAAGGCTGCGGCCCCAGCTGCCGCGCCCCAGTGAGCAAGGAGTTGTTTCTCTTTACTGGGAAACGGAGTTAAACCGCTATAATCTGGGTGCTTGGTGCACTCCTTGCAGCTGCGCCTAGCGCCCCTCAGTGGACAGAGCTGGGAAATGCATGTGTGCCTTTTCCGGTTAAACATCACAGGCCTTTTGTGATTTCTGTCCCTCTGTCCCACTGTCTAAGCAGTGAGCTAAGCATGGGTCCAGACCAAGGTTTCAGGCTAGGAACCAGCCCCCAAGACTCGTCCTTGCCACCCTCAAGCTGGTCCGTACCTCTCTGCCCACCGCAGTGAGATGTTGGCTCGCAGGACCCCTAGTGCCCTCACCTGTGCGGTACACACAGCACGCAGCACCCTGCACACAGGGGCGGTGGTTGAGGAGCTGTCAGCCGGCTCCCGGGGGAAGTCACTCACTGAGGTGCGGCTCCTTTCGCTGTGCTGTTTCCTGTCAACACGCTGTTTTCTCAGTCATTCAGCTCAAGTGCTTCCCCTGCTTCTGCACGAAAGGCCACGTGGCTCACTTGTGTACAGGGACAGTTATCTCTTCCTAAGTTCTGATTTCATCCTGGGGTCCCCCACCCTTCTGGGTGATTTTTAATAATCTGCATCCTTTACAGCACCTTCCTTGTGACCTACGGTTCTGTGGGTTTTGACAAATGCAGCGGTCCCTAGTGCACTACACCTCTCCCAGACAGCTGGTTCCCTCACCATAGAAATCACCCTGTGCTTCCTGATCCCCCCAACATAACCCCAGAATGTTTTCTGTTCATATCCGTTTGTCTTTTGCAGGATATCATGCAACTGAAATCACACCGTACATGCATTTTGGGTTGGTCTTCTTTCTTTTATTCTATGCCACTTACAAAAAGATTTTTGAGTTCACAAAATTCCTAATCTTTTATATCTTTCAAAGTAGTGAGCAAACTAGTTAAAAAATCATCTGTGATATTTTACTATTTGGAGCTCATGCAGGTCTGTTTCTATTGTCTGTTTTTTTTTCTCCAGCTGTTTGCATTTGTATTGATTTGTCTCCTTGTGTGCTTGGTTATCTTTTAGTGTACGTTGGATATTGTATTTGAATAAACTTACAGAAACACTTGGATCATAAGTTTTGTTGTCGTTGTTTTGTTTTTCTAGGGGAAATGCTCAATTTCTTCTGCAGTCTCACGGCATCCGGGCTCTCCTCAGTCTACCTTGGACACTGAGGTCTTCCAAGCCACCTGAAGAGTTGAAGCTAGGAAGAGCCCTGAGGAGGCTTAATTTTTTCATTTTATTTTGTTTTGCTCTAGACAACCACATCCTTTGATGTGCCGGCCCAAGAAAGTGATCTCCACCCAGCAGTGCTGCTCTGGTTGATGGTCCCTGAATTCTGCCTTTTGTCCCTTGAATCCCACAGAGGATCCTACATTTCTTAGCCCTGCCTCCATTACCAGCCGTCTCTACCAGACTAGAAGTGTGGCCCCAGCTGTGGGGATCCTATGTCACTCTGCTGCTAGTTGGATGCGTTTCACAGGCCTTTCTTATATTTTGAGCAGCGTTCTAGCTGCTGGTGGGGTTGGTGGGTGGTGGATGAGGCAGGTTGATTCGCTTTACTTAGTTCACTCAGTGGAAGGGAAGATACCTGGGCCTCTCCAGGCTGCTCTCCTGTCTGTAGGAGGCCACTGTTTCACGGCTGTGAAGAGCCTGGGCAGGCTTCCTTCATAAGGCAAGGAGATTCCTGCAGCTCACAGCTCTGGAGGTTCCAAGTGGCCCATTGGTTTGGCCTCTGGCTAGGGACGCATGAAGATGGCATCACCACAGTGGGTACCAGTGTGGGAAGGAGAGACTGCACCTCCAGATAGGAATCCAGAGAACAGTTTGGGGCTCTGGCTCCCCCTTTTAACAGCTCTTGAGAGAGCATGCTCAGAGGTCCCAGGAGCGCTTTCTAATCATTTCCAAGGGAGTCACCCCAGTGGCCTAAGAACCTCCCACCAGACCCCTCCTCTTAAGGATCCTGCTCCACCTCCCAACACCACCATTCCGGGGATCAGGTATCCAACACATGACACACATTCCAACCACAGCACTCTCCTGCCAGGCAGCTGGCCTCTAAGCTGACCATCCACTGCAGGCTTGGAACCTGAACTTGTTCTTTCCTCTAGACCGTAGGGATCCATTTCCAGCACAGATCCATGCCCTGAATCAGAGGAAGGTCTTGGCAGTGGTGTCCCAGAGGGCTGGATACTTTATAACATCACTGGTCAAAGTCATTTCTTAAATTCTTGGGCAAAAAGGGGAGCACTCTAACTATTACCCTAAAGCTTTTGGTGGGAGCAGATCAGAGCCAGGTTCTGTCAGAGTTTATCTTCTCTTCACCTGCTGTCCTCTTCTATCTCCTTTCAACACTTGCGGGCCTGATGGGCGTCCATCCCTCACAGTAGGGGTGCCCTGCGGCCTCCTCCCCACAGCCACAAAGCACCTGCTGCATGGCTGACTGAACTAGCAACATCTGGAGCAGGAAATAACTGAGCATTAATCAAGGAGGAAAGGGCCCTAGAGGGTGCCATGAAAAATATTCAAATGAGCTCTCACCCTGAGGCCAGGAAAGCTCCTTCTGAAGCAAGCTTCCCCCACGGCAGGTGGATGGTTCCTATGTGCATTGCATCTCTGCTGGGCAGACATGCGCCTCACGTGGCAGTGCCAAGCCACCTGGAAAGGAAGTTTTAAAACTTTGGTACAAAAAAAAAATCTTATTACTGTAGTTGATTTCACCCCTTCTTCCTCCTCCTCTCTCCCCTTTCTTCTCTTCCTGTTCTTACTCTTCTATTTCTACTTCCTTCTTCTTCTTGTTTGCTACTTTTGCAATGAGCTACATCTCCAGTACTTCCCTCCCTTTTATATTCTGAGACAGGGTCTTGCTAAGTCCCTAAGTTGCTTGGGCTTGGCTCAAACTTGTGATATTTCTGTCTCAGCTTCCCAAAGTGCTGCTATCATGCCCAGCTGGGAATCGATTATTCTAAAAGAACAAATTGTTTTGGGGTAGCATTATGTTGGTTATGTGCAGCCCAAGACAACTCTTCTTTGCTCACTGAGGCCCAGGCAAGCCAAGTGTGTCTAGTCTTTGACCTGCAGTTTGGACTGTCTGTCTAGAGGGGTCCCCAGGAAATGAAGAGGACACACTGGAATTCCAGGGGTGCCTGCACCTCTAATAGCAAGTGAAAGGCAGTAGTCCACTTGAGATCTCCACAAAGCCTGCAGTGAGTTACCTGGCGCTCAACTCCATGAATTCTCCTTCCTCACAAATCCGAACCTGCTGGAACCTGTGAACTGCTGACATCACCCATAGCCAGTCCACCCTGGGGAGTCCATCACTTCCTGGTCAAGTCCCACAGTGCCTGAGTCTCCTCATTGTGGCCCTGCCCTCCTCCAAATGCATCTGGTCTGCTCTGTTAGTGAAATTAAGCTGTCAGCTTCTAAATTCACCACTCCCAGCACAGCTTTAGGTCCTGGGGGCCTTTTTCTAATTCTCACATTACTGAGCAAGGCTGAGTATCTTTCCAAAACTTGGCAGGTCCCATAGCAACAAATCTGTGGGCTGATGGGAAGCATTTATATATCATGCTTGGCCATCACCTTAACCTGCCCTTTGCGGTGTCCCTGCTGGTCTTTGTAGGCTAGTAGCTGGCATACATGGGCTCTACTGTCTCCTCTTCCCATGTCCCCGACGTCTGTCCCTCCTGCATACCTGCTCAGTGAATGGCTGTCTAGCTGGGCAGAGTGGCAAACACACAGCTTGTGCAGTCATGATCCGGTTTGACTTCACTGGCTGCAGTGCTGCAGCCGAGACCTAGACATTCAAAGGTGCAGAACATGAGGACTGGGGTGCAGCTCCCCAGAACACACGGCCAGTGTGACACCCTGGGTTCCACTGCAGAAACAAAAGCAGCACAGACTTGGTGATGCAGAGACTGTGTCAGGACAGAGGGACTTGGCCCTATGGTTTCTCCAGGATAAAAGGAGCCAGCAGGGAAGGTGGTTTCCATGGCTCGGTTTCCTTTAGTCCCACACTTGCACAGGCTTGGCTCCTAGAAGGCCATGAAAGCCAACCTACCCCTGGCTGGCCACCTCCTCACCGACTGGCCGGGTGCGGTTCCTTGCCCAAGGCACAGGCACATATGTGGCTGGTGGGCTCCCCACATATCCACAGCACTGCAGCTGCCACTTCAGGGTGACTCTCTGCCCCTCCCCGGTCCTGCCACAGTAGGCCCAGGTGCTGGCTTTGGGGGAAGCACAGACAGCGATAGCAGATGTCATGAGTGTTGTGCACCATCAGCTTTCAAGGGCAGTGAGGCAGGTATACGGATTGTTCACTGGCAGCAAAAGGGTTAAAACCCTCAGCAGCAAATTCATGAACGCAGTCCTGCCCCACCCCAAATGCTGACCAAAACAGCAATAAATAAAAACAAGTCTTTCTTCCAATGAGCAGGGACCTTCTATGAGGTCAAAGTAGGTGACCTTGTCTGCCCATGTCTTCGAGGCGAGCTTTAGTTCCATTGCAGGTGTTCCTGGAAGATTAACAAGCACAGGTTGCTCTAAAAATGCATTTCTGGGATGTCTACATTTGCTGACTCAGACCTTTGCCCACCTCTTCTATCCTTTCCAAATCCCCAGCCTCCATCCTGATGGGAAGGGGGGTCTCCTCTTGGAAGTTGTCGCTGCTGTCCCTCTTGACAGTGTACTCTGATCTGAATGGGTCTTTGTCTGCTGTTATTCTGGTTTTGGTAAATGCTTTGTGCCACATCACTGGCCCTACGCAGCCTTTTAGTAAGGCAGCGGAGACACAGAGCAAAACGGCAGGCAGGGCTATGTGTCTTCCCCTAGGGGCAGCGACTGCATGAGCTACACTCGCTTCCCTCCCCAGCCCTGCACCATGTACGTGACCAACACGGTGGAAGTGAAGGTGCCAGAGAATATTTTCTTCTGTTCTCCCGACCCCTGGAGCTGACTGGCATCCCCAGCTGTTGCGTGATCCCACCCTTCCTGAAAACTCAGGGGTTCTTGTTGCTCTGTGGACACGTCCAGGGCATGCGTAGGTGTAGGGAGAGAGCGAGCTGCCCTGCAGCTTGGCTCAGCACCTTCCTTGCTGTGCGACTCCCAGCAGTGAGGCAGAGAAGGGTGGAGACTGCCTACTGGGCAAGTAGGTGTCACCTGTGAGTCACAGAAATCCAGGACACATGCACACAAGCCCTGTGCAGGGGACCAATCAGAGAATGAAATCTTCAATTCTTCCGGCTTGAGATCAAGCAGGTTTCTGAAAAGATGGCCTAGATTCAAGGTCACCCTGAGGAGTGGGGAGTGCAGAAGCTGGCAACCGCTAAACTCCTGGGCCCTGAGCTCTCTTCTCAGCAGCCTCCTGTCACCCTGAAGAGCAGCACCCGTCCCCCCACCTTTCACAAATGTAAAATCTTGCAAACTTTTTCACTTGTCTCAACCAAGTCTTTGTGAAGAACAAGATGAACCTAGAAAAATTCTCTAGCAGGAGTTCACTGCACCCCCTGAACCCCAGTATCTCACTGATGGTAGGTGATCATATCCCTATTTTCTTGGCCCACAAAACTGGTGACCTTCCCTGTCAGTGGCCTCCCCATCTGGAGACCCTCCCTGTCTGGTGAGCCTCCTTGTCCGGCTGGGGCAGTGGCGGGGCTCCTTCCTTGTCACAGTTCTGGGGCTACCTAGTAGCTGTCCTTTTCCCGCCTTCTCTTCCACTGGGCTAGGAAGCGGTTCTGTCTGACCCAATATTTAGCAGGCCTGGCATAAAGGAGGCTCCCGACAGTGGCCGTGGGAAGAGCTCACGTTCTGCCCCTTGGCCTCCTTGTCTGTCTGCTGAGATCCAGCCTCTGTGGCACTCTCACTTCCCCAGGGTCCCCCGCCTTAGTTTAGCAAGCAGCCTCTGCCTCGCGGAGCCCTGGCCTGTGCTTCTTAGAGCACTCCCAGCCAGTGTTGGGAACTGTGCAGCAGGGGTTCGTGTCCAGGCCCAGGGCCAAGCGTGGCCCCGAGCCGAGGCTGTTTGCCTGGCTCACCTGGATGCACAGCAGAGGGCTTCTCTTTTGCACATAGAGGGAAGATAACGATTATATTATTGCCTGGGCTTTTGAGACCATCACAGCAGACCAAGGACCCTAACGGCCAGCAGCCAGACACCGAAGTAAGAAGAGGAAGCACACACAAGGCTGAGTAGGACAGGATTCAGGATGTGGGCTCAACCTCCAAGAAGAGAACACGAGCAGTGCCCGAGGACAGGCAGACAGGCGGACAGGCGGACACGGGGCACAGGTCTGGGCAAGCATTGAAGGACATGGAAATCTGTTTTCCTATCCCTGGTCTAACCACAGCGTGTGGAAGGATTTTGCAAGCAACACTTTTCCACTTGGGCTTCTCCTGGAACAGCTATGATGTGTACCCCAGGAAAAGTGGACAGAGTGTGTTCCTGAATCAGGAACCAAAGCCACTTAGCTGAAGTCAGACAGAAGAAATAAAGACAGGTAGAAAAGAGACAAGGGAAATCATAATTTTAAAAATGAAAACTGCAGCTGCATGACACAAGCCAGTTCAATTCTTTTTCTTTTCTCCCAAGACATGGAAGCCGGGGTGATTCTCTTTTTACCTGCAAGTTAGCCTCTCCCACCTGTGAATAGACCACTTCGCCTGTGAGATAAGGCTTTTCCTTGAACGGGCCATCCCTCTTCCACCTCCGCGGGCCAGTCACCTTGTATCTGTAAACGGAATTCCCTCTTGCCATAGATTCACAAGTTCTGTAGTTCT
Source organism: Hydrochoerus hydrochaeris (assembly GCA_004027455.1). Classification (NCBI taxonomy): domain Eukaryota; kingdom Metazoa; phylum Chordata; class Mammalia; order Rodentia; family Hydrochaeridae; genus Hydrochoerus; species Hydrochoerus hydrochaeris. The sequence continues at coordinate 315,025 of PVLA01001275.1, read as the reverse complement.
CCACACCCAAACTCCCCTTTAATATGTCCAGTGCAGACTATGGCATGCCTCTCTTTCAAGGTGAGTGTCTGTTTTCACAACTCTGCCTAGTAAATCCCTTTGAGGCAGGATATTAGGGCATGGCCAGCTGGCTGGGCAAGTGGGTGTGACCTGTCAATCATGGAGACTCAGGACACAAGTACAGAAAAATAGGCCTGCCTCTGGGACCAGTCAGAAAAAGCTATTTTAAATTCTCCAGGTATGAAATCGATCAGGTTTTTAATTGGATGACCCAGATCCAAACTCAGCCTTGAGGAGCAGAGGACACAAAAGACAGCTACCATGACTGTGTGGCGATGGAGCTCTGTCAGTAGTCCGCTCTCAGGCTGCAAAGCATGCCTTTTTTCCCTGAAATAAATGTGAAAACTTGCTACCTTTTGCAGTTCTTTTGTATAATTCTTTGTGCAGGACCACAAGAACCTGGACAGAACCTCTGGAAGAGACTATAGGACCCCAGGACCCCAGGAAAACCTTTATGTCTCTTACTGACTAGATCTGAAAAGTTTTTTTTTTCCACTATGGGAGTCAGCAAACCTGTAAACTTATCCTATGGGTAGGGTGGGTTTTGGTTCCCCGCCTCTGTTTTAGGAAACTCCTAGGACTCTAGCTGGTGATTAAACCATACACTTTGTTTGGAACACTGGCAACTTCTAATAAAGTTTATTGAACATTCACCCTGTCATCCAGTGTTTAAGTCTTTGTATTTGTCCAGAAGAACTTAAAGCCTGTGTTTACCCAGTGTTCACAGCAGCTTTATTCCCAAAACTGAAATAACCCAAATTTTTACTCACAGGAAACTGATACACAAATGACGGCAATCATACAATAGAATATTACTAGTAATAAAAGAAAAATGTTTGAGGAATTCCAACAACATGAATGAATCTTGAATTTATCTCGTTATAAACATAAAAACTGACTTGAATAGTACATATTTTGACTCCATTTGCATTAAGTTTGAGAGCAGAATAAATATAAAGTGATTAAAGTGTGTGCAATCATTTCTTCTGGGGCAAGACTGCACTGGGGACTGGTCAGGAGGGTCTCTGGGGGGTGGCAGGAATCTTGGTTATGGCGGTGACCATGGAAGGTATTCACCTTCCTCAAAACTCATCCTCTGAGTCTTGGTATTTGAGTACTTAACTGTGTAAAACACAAGTCTCAATAAAATCAATTTTATTAAAAAATGCTTCAGGTTTTGTGTTACTGAGCCCTCTGTGACTGTAACAAACTATGTGAGATAACCAAAGAGACATCAACTAATTGCAATCCTGAACTGGCCATAAAGGATTGGGTGCTGTCCAACTTGCCCATCCAAAGTGTTGGCCCTATGCATACAGACTCTGTCATCTAGTGGGGACAGTGGATCAGTAGAGGTGGGGCTCAAGGAAGCCCAGAAGGAACATGTCAACGTGTGAGCAGGTGGCTCAGACTCCAGTGACAGAACACCGGACGGTGTTGCCATCTCTTTCTCAGTCTACACCTCCAGCCTTTGGGGAAGTTCCCTACAACCAGTGGCTGGGGAGGGGAGCTGCCTTCACATGGCTCTGCATTATATGTTGGTGACAGCTGGCAGAGGGCTATGGACAACCTTACGGTTCCATCTGAAGTTTCCTTGAAAGATAGTGGGGATGGGAAATTGTCCCAGCAGATGGGACTTAAATAGAAGAAATGGTTATCACTTTTCTGGATCGGAAATAGCCAGAAAAATTAGCCTACAGCAGTGAGCTCCCACCCTAGTCACACCCCACTCGAGGGCCATTTAGTAATACCTGATATTTTTGATGACCAAGTATGATGAGCTACTCAAACTTTGGGAGTAGAGGTCAGTGCATGAGTTAGGGGTCTCCAGAGAAACAATAAATAAGATAAATATGGGCTCCCATGATTTTGAAGGCTGAGAACCACCACGACGTGCCACCCGAAAGGCTCACAGTTCTAACATAAGCACAAAAGCGCAGGAACCAGGACAACTAATGTCTCTTGCAAACCTTAGTGGGAAGCCAGGAGAAGACGAATGGCTGAGCTCAAGCAGAGAGTAGATTCGCCCTTCTCTGCTTTCTGTTCAGCAGACAGACGGATGCCCACAGACATTAGTGAGGGCAGATCTTTACTCAGTCTACCAGTTCAAACACTAATCTCTTCTAGCCATATCCAAAAAGAGTGAAAACACTGGGCTTTTTCCAGTATGGAGGCTACGGTAGTTTGGATACTGAAGATCCATCAAAGGCTCATGTGATAAAGCCTCGCTCCCCGCTTGACACTACTGGAAGGTACAGAAGCTCTAAGAGGTGAGGCTTAGTGGGCCTGAACACCAATCTCTTGGAAGCCACATCTGATATCTCACCTGACTGAAAAAGCACATTTCACCCTCTAAATTAGCATAGATGGACGCCCGGCAGAATCTTCCTCCTCGCAGGTCACAGTTTGCTTCAGTGGTATTTTATCAAGTACACAGGAGTGAGCGTGCATTTAACTGGACCAACCAAGTACTTCACAAATGCGTTAGCTTTACTGAGTAGGCATCACAGCTTCTCTCCGTGTCAAGTAATGGGGAAGTCGTGTCACAGAGGTTACAGAGCTATCCTCACTCAAAGTAATCTTTCATAAAAGGAAGAAATTAAATACAATTCTCCTATAAAAAGTGCAGTAGTCATTGTTGGAAGTTTTCCAAAATGAAAGCAAAATTTACTACAGATTGCAAAAATTGGTTTAGTGCTTTAATACTTTACAAAGTAACAATCCACCACTGGAGACAGTTCTTACAATAGGTTTCTTCTCAAAGAACAGACTGGATGGAAAAGAATATTTGCATTGGATCAGAATTAACAGTTGCAGGTAGAAAAGGGTTTTGAACAACTTGGTCAGAGTAATGCCATTTACGACCCATTTTGGCTTCAATGTTTTCCTTTGCCATAGTAATCAAATAAAGCAGAAAGCATAGCAACCTCCTCTGTCCCTCAAATCAGGTAACTGAAACAAAAAAAAAAAAAAAAAAGAAAAAGGAAAGCACAAAAGATGAATAATACTAACTTCCTTGGAGCAAACCCATATTTAAAGGAGGAAAGCAAATGCAGGCTGAGGATCCTTCTAATCAACTTCAGGGATTCTTGGTTGCTAGGAAAGCAGTTGATCAAAGACGATGGTGAATGGGGCTAAGACTGCAGACGAGGCAGTGACAAGTCCTCTGGAGCTTAGTGCCTGCCTGAGGACCTTTCTCCCCAATCCTCTTTTGTATGACGAAGAGCTTTGTGTTTCCCCTTTTGGAGTCAGGAACAGAAAAGCTTCTACTAAATGGGGACCTGCTCTGTCCAAGGCGAGGTTTGCCATCTCCAACACAGGCTCATGGTGATTTTCTGAAGCTTTTACCGTAAGACAAGCTGCCCCACCCTCACCGCAAAATCATACTTCCATATCAGGAAGTGTGCTCGAAGGGAGCTGGGCCCATAGGGCCTGAGACCTTTGTGGCCACTTGCCTCAGAGAAGGGTGTGTGCAGGGCAGGGACATCCTGGAGAGCACAGTCCTCTCCGAGTCCGGAGGGGAGCACATTCCCAGGGAGTCTGGGCAGCCACGCAAGGCAAGGGACACGGTATATTTGGCAACTCAAGCGCGGGGACACAGGCCCAAGTGCCTACTCGCTGCCTGCTGGATGGCCGCAGAGGGGGTGAGACGAGGGGTAACACTCTAGAAAGGACCCTAAAATATGGCATCTGAAGAAATGAGAGCAAAAGCAACCACAGAAGAGGATCAAAAAGCACCAAGCTTTTTAACCCATCTACAGGCGGACAAAGGGCCATGAGCAGCTTGTAACAGTTTTGCCAACACCTCTCAGAGGAAACACATTTGGCCAAAGGACCTAGAAGTAAACACTAAGGTTAATGTGAAAACCACCTTGCAGAGGATGGAGGCTCAGTGGGGCACCCCCTCTTCCAGGATGTGAGAAAAGTTGCCCACGGGTGCTAGAGGGTCACTGCCCCAGGCCCCTGGGCCCACGAAGGTAGGCTGTTTGGCCCCCACCGCACACCCCGAGGGACAGTAAGAGTCCCGGGGACCCTTGGCTCTCTGGGCTCTGTGCTGTTTCTGTGTCTGTCAGCACAGGCAGCCATTCCTGCCACAGCTGCTCTGTGTGAAATCTTCTTTCCCTCTGCTGTCCTAGTCTTTGGTGACGGGAGAATAGACGGTTCAGGTGGTCAGGTGGGCTCCTCGGCCTGGGATGGGCATCCTGCTGCCACCCTCCAAGGACTAAGAGGTACCTACAGATCAGTGACAAGGGCTTCTCTAGAATGGTTCAGGTCTACGATGACATGGGAGAGCTGTGACAGGTGCCCCCACAGTGCACCTGGCCATGAGGGCTCAACTATACGAACTTGTCTCCACCTCCAGGTGGCCCAACAAAGCCGTCTGCACACAGCTGAGGCTCACATACATAGGGCGGAGTGGCCACAGGACAGCTGGCCACAGACCAAGAGAGACCACTATTGCATCCAGTGGATGAGCTCACAGCCCATCCCGTCATCTGTATCTACTACCGAAGAAAGGGTCAGGTCACCTGTCAGCTAGTGGTCTCCACTGTGAGCAACAGTGTCAGTATCTCAGTTTGATGGAGACTCCATTTGTTGCCTTTTAATTGCTGTCAAATTGTGGATTCCTCTTCTTTTCTTCAACAGACACTGACCAGTGTTCAATATGTGTCAGGCACTGTTGCAAGTTGCAGGCGGGAGCAATCCTGCTCAAAGGAGCTTACATTCTATGGAGACTCAGGGGCTGTAATGTAAGTAAACAAACACCTGGCATATGCAGTGTTCAGATGTGTGCTCAAGAGGAAGGGGCAGAGAGATGTGTGTATGGAGGGCGGCATACATTAGCCTCTTAAATAAAGCAGTCAGGGGAGGCCCTTTTGAAGGGTAGCAGGGAGTGAAGGGCAGGTCCTGGGCTCTCTGGGGGAGAAGATCCCAGGCAGAAAGAACGGCTCATGCACAGGCTTTGAGCAAGAGGTGCCTGGTGATGGCAGACGGCTCCGGTCTGGGAGAGACACAGCAGGGTGGGTGTAGTCTTTGCAGGGTTTTGGCTTTTGTGCTGCTATGGCAAGCCACTGCTTTGTGTAAAGTAGCCCTCTGCTGTTTGGAGATATGTTCGGAAATAGCTGCTTCTGCTGCTTGTCCTTACTATAGTAACAGGATGCTTTGGTCTCGGGCAGATTCTACTGATATCAATCCTTAAAATCTAGGTAGTTCTCACCTTATGTGAAGCATAGATCCCATATACACATATATGTATATATACACATATGTACGCACACACACACATATATACTGAGGAGCTCTTTGTGAGGAATAAAAAGTATACAGTGCATCATTTGTGTATACATAATTAGTATTTGTGGGGTCCTCTTGTTTCCCCCCAAGAGTAAAATAGAAAAATTCAAATTTTGACAAATTGTTTTACAAAAAAAGAAAAAAAAAGAGTCCTATTCTGGCCTGTGTGGAGAGAATGTCATCTTGCTGTTCCCGTGTGTACGTGTCTCCTGCTCAGCCTGGCACAAGTCCCTGCTGCTCCTGAGGGCTCCTCCCTGCCCTTCTGCCGGACTCATCGGAAGGCAGAGCTTGTCTTTTGGAAAGGAACAGCCTGTGTAGCTGGTACGAGACCGCCCGGCACCCTGCTTTGAGCAGTCATAGAACGTGCATCCTTGCACCAATGGTGCTCTCTCGGGGTGAGTGTGGAGCCTTGGCGTGCTGGTCTCTCTAGGGATAACCACGCTGGACCTGCCCCTGTGAAAGCTGGGTGCCACTGCAGAACCAGGCTCTGTTGGCAGGGCCAGCACTGTGGAGCAGACAAGGGCAGTAGATGAAGCCACTTGCTTTTAAAAGGGTGGGTCAGAGTCAGGAGTAGAAGAGAAGGGGGTGCCCGGAGCACGACTTCAAGGCTTTTTGGAAGGGGCTGCTGTCTGCTTCCTGGTGCCTAAAGTGCTGGCCACCTCCAGGTCCTCGTCCTCACCTCTCCTCTCTGTCAGAGGAGAGGTCACCTCCACTGTCCATAGGGCCACAGCCAGAGCTCGCTTGCTCAGCCACCAAAATACATTTTCTTCTTATTGGAAGTATTAAAAGAAAAAAGAACCGAACACTGGAGGAATTTAACTTGTGAAGTGCCACTAAGATGAGGGATGAATCATGTCACAAGGAAAGAAACCTCAAATATGCAGTAGATGCCTTCAGTGTTTACTCCAGGTCTCTTAGTAAACAAAACCTCACACAGAATGGACATTACACACATTGGTTTGGCAATCTCTTTTTTTTTTCCTTGCACAAATTTCCTACCACTGACAGGTACAGCCCTTTTCTCTTAATTAACATGAAATATAATTGGCTAGGTGAAGTCTGTTTTTGCAGTGCATTTTGAAAAATAAGCTTAGGGATGCTGGAGGGAGCACTGATGTCCCCATGGCCCCTCCCCAGAGACAGGGTGGGTGCCACATGGAAGATTTCCACGCCCTGAGGTGTGCCCATGGGGGCAGGGAGAGTCCTTATCTCATGCTAAATTCATGACAGTACTACTAGAATTAATAAAGCAAATCATTTTGGAAAACATTAAATTTGTAAAGTAATAGATTCAAATGACCCTGGGTGGTAAGAGGTGAAGAAAAGGGTCATAGTAACTTAGTGAATAGAAAATATCATTTAAGAGGAAAAGTACGGTACTAGAAACCATGAACAGAAAAAAGAAAATAAAGCTCTCAGTTAAAAAAAAAAAGACAGTTACACAGCCCCACTTGCAGAGGGTATTTGCACAAACAGCAAAAAGCATTTAAATCCTCAAGGCTCACAGTGGAGCTGAGGGTATAAATACTGCTTTGTGAAATGTCCTCAAAATATAAAAGTAATTTCTATAGCACAGGTTGAACTTGGCTTGTAAAATTTCAACACAACATTGTACAAAATCTACAAACAGAATACACTGAAAACACCTTTCCTTAAGTGTTATTTCTAAAAAAATTAATAACCCAGGCAACCTATGTGCACGAGATACGAATTTCTGAAATAACCTCCCCAGGGGTTTAGAAGTATCGAGATCCTTCTGGAAACATCTTGTTCCTTAGACACATCTGCTTTTCCTGGAAAGAGACTCACAGCCAGATTGGAGGGGGATGCTGCTCAGGGACAGGACGGGGTGGCACAGCAGAGTCCCTGCTCTACGAAAGCCCCAAATCACAGAAAAGCATGAAAGAACCCCTTGGTCCTCAGGTCATTTACTGGCACAGACAGCCTGGAATAGTTCCTGCCTACACCTGAAGCTGAGAGGGTGGAAGGCCAGCAACCAAGTGTAAAGAGCTTTAAGATCCTGTAGTTGGCACGGGGTCAGTGCACTTCCCAGCACAGGGGCGTTTAAATCCTGCTCAGTGGATGGGTCACAGAGGAGATGGCTGTTCTTAACTGACGCAGACTAAGGTGAAGGTGTGGGCCTGGACAGGCACCGGAAGGCACCCACCTCGAGACAAAGCCAAGAGGCTGTGGTCTTCTGCACAGCCGGAAGGGCCCTGGCGGAACTCGTGGCTGTGTGTCCCAGGCTGTGGCTGTGTCTCGTCTTCATCACACATCTGTCCTCAGAGGAGGACGGGATAGAGGTAACTTGGCAATGCAAGGAGATGACACATCATTGTTTTTTGGTAGCACATATGACATGCTGCCGTGTGGAAGGGTTTCCTCCATTACAATGGACAGGCTTTAGTCTCGGATTATCTTTAGTTTTTAAAAACCTGGCAGAGAGCACGAGAAAAAGATTTGCATAGCCAGTTTTGGAAATGTCTAGTGGGTTGTTTTAACATTAAAGATGTGAGAAAAGAAACTAAATGGATGCCTCCTTGGCGCTATGTGCATTTGAGTTCAGTATCTAAATGTGAGTCTAAGCATTTCTAAGGTGGGCTGTCTCTGCATCCTATGGGTGAGCAGTGCTAGCTGGCAGAATCTACACAGGAATTGAGTCTCCCCGAGACCCCACAGTTTTGGAGAGCAAGGCAGCCGCTCAGAGTGACACGATGGAATTAACCGGTCCAAACCAGCTGCCGAAGACCCCCTTGATGAGAGCTTTTAAAAAAAATCTTTCTTTTTTTTTCTGAGCCACAAAAGTATTACTAGGGACATAGATGTAGTAATTACCACACATCGAAAGTATCTTGCCTGGTATTAAAAGTAAAACTTCGAGAAAGAAAAAGTCTTAAAGGTTATATTTAATGAATAATTTTGATTTAAGGAACCTCCTATGCAAAACTTGGATTACATGACTAGAAACTCGATAGGCTGTGGAACAATTAAAAACAAAAAGAAATTACTCACAGGAGATAGTTATTTTATTGTAACTTTTCAAACAAGTAAAAAAAGAAATTCCCTCCCCATCTTTTCTTTTTAACTTTTGCTGCTTCTTGAAAGAGAAGCCAGTGCCCAGGGAGACAAGTCCTGCCCTCCCGCAGTTTCTCTGGATACCTGACTGCAAAGCCAGGTGCTTTCTCCTTGCTTGGGTTTCAGGGGTGTGGAAGTGCGCACTGGTGAGGGAGGGTTGTACCCATCTTCTCCGTGTCCCTGGGGACAAGCTCTTTCCTTAGCGAGGCTGGGTCAGTGCCTAGAGTCCTTGGCTGGGAAGGGCTGTCTCCAGAGGTAATCTTGGAAGGGCTGCATATTGCTGCTCAAGACGGGGGAGCTAAGGACACATTTTTAAAAAAATTTTCCTCAAGAAATGTAAGAGGCACCAAAAAAGAGACCACTCAGAGCTTGGCTGCTTTCACGATGTGTTATGGAGCCAGAGGCAGGGCCGGCTCTAGCTTGTGGGGGGCGCCCAGTCTCAGTGCACCCCGTCACCTGGTTGAACCCAGATGGATGCAGGTGGGGCGGGTGGGTTTCCTCTCTTCCCGGACTCCCTCAGCTGCTTCGCTATGCACAGAGCCTGGGCCTGGTCGCAGAGCAGCCTCGCAGGGCTTACACAGCGACCGAGGGGTCAATTCCTTGCCTGCTTCCTGGACACCGATGTGATGATACAGCCTGCCAAGGGGCCACGAGGTGACTGTTCCTTCTGGGAGTGTCCTTAAAGGGGAAAACGCGAGGGCTGTCCTATTTGCTCCTACGTGGGCCTAATCGAATTGTCAGGACAGAACCTTGCGTTCTGGACCCAGGATGTCTTTGGAAAGCTCCCGTCACCTGAGCTGCCGGGCACCAGGCGCCACCGCAACGCTCTGGGGGCCCTGCGAGGTAGGTTGTCCGGTGCCCGTCTGCGGTCGCCCGCGGCGTGGATGGCAGTGTCAGTGCGGCTGAGCCGGAGGCTGGGCGCAGAGGTTTCGCTTAAGGAAATGGAGCGGAGCGTTCCCCAAGGGCCACAGGGACCCTTACAGCGTCAGGGGCGCCAGGTGCCTGCTCTCCGGAGACCCGGGCTGGAAAGCGGGTGGGGGCCCCGGAGAAGGCACCACCCAGCTCCGGGCTGCAAGTCCGGGCTCAACCCTGGGTGCCACCAAGCGCACGCAAGCGACCGCTCCCTGGAAGAGGTCAGTCGCTAGGTTAGTGAGAAAACAAGAACGGGGAAAAAGCACGTAAAACACTCCCTTCTAAAAACAAAGGGCTGCGAATCTCTTTATTTCTCTTATAGAGGAACAAAAATACTCTTGCAATGGCTATTGAGTTTCCACAGGTACGAGGCAGATGCTAGGCTAGCACACCCACTCCCAACAGTATGACTTGTTTCCTATCCGTCTACTACCTGAGTGGCGTCAGTGTAGGTTCAGGCACCATTAGGAACGTTTGACCAAACACACACGGCACTGACAGAGGCGGCGCCGCCTTCCGGTGGACCAGGGCGTGTAAAAAAGACACCGACAGAATGGAAAGGAATCCCGGTCGGGGGGGGGGGGGGGGGGCTCAGGGCCGGGCCGCGCGCGCCTCGCGCCGCCGCCGCAGCTCCTCGCGGTAGCAGCAGGAGCAGAAGTGCTCGGTCTCCGCGCGCCCGTAGAAGGCGCAGTTCTCGCGCACGCAGCGCCTCTGTGCCGGCCCGGGAACGCCGCGGCCGCACTCACCGTTCGAGCGCGCGGCGGGCGCGTCGGCGTCGGCGAACTCCAGGCCGTCGCGCGCCGCGCCGAAGCCGTCGGGGAAGGTCTGCGACTTGTGCTCGGCCGCGCCCGCCGGCCCGGACACGCCGGGGAGGGTGCCCGGCGCGGCGCGCGCCAGCGACTCCACCGTGTTCACCGTGCGCAGCGCGGCGGCGCGGGCCGGGCTGTAGCTCTGCGACGACAGCGAGCGGTTCTGCTGCGGGTAGGTGGCGCAGGGCCGCAGGGCGCCCACCACTGGCGCGCACGCCTCGTCCCGCGCGCCCGCCGCCTGCACGTGGATGACGCTCTGGCGCCCCGGCGGGCTGCGGCCGGGGCCGGGTCCGCTCGCCCCCGCGCGCCGCGCGCCCCCGCCGGGGCCCGGGGAGGCCGCGCCGCCCGCCGCCGCCCGCACCGCCCGCGCTCCCGCCGCCGCCGCCGCCCCGGGGCTCGGGCGCTCCTTGAGCTTGAGCACCAGCTGCGTGGGCTGCGCGGCCTGCGGGCCCGGGGACGCGCGCTCGGCGCCAGGCGCGCCCTCGGCCTCGGGTCTGCGCGGCGGCCGCTTGGCTGCGGGGGCGGCGGGCGCGGGCGCGGCGTCGCGGCGCCGCTGCTCCTGCTCGGCGCTGAAGCGCTCCTGCGCGCTCGTCAGGTAGTAGCCGATCATCTCCTCGTGGAACTGGTGCCGGTGGCTCGTGAGCAGCAGCCCGGCGAAGATGAACTTGCGCTCGCCCTGCATGGCGGCGCGCAGGATGTTGAGGCTCAGCTTCACGTCCGTGCTGTACTTCCAGGCGTCGCCCCGCGGCCCGCCGCCCTTCTCCGCCGGCGACGTGCCCGCCGCCTTGTCAGTCGGGGACGGCGTGGTCTTCTCCGACGGCGACGTGCTGGCCGATGCGCCCGACTCCTCCTTGCTGCCCTTGCGGGACTTGGCCTTCTTCTCCTTGGCGCGCTCGGCCGCCGCGTCGCCGTTCTTGCCGTTGGCGGAGTTGGAGCGGCCCATCTTGCCGTGCACCAGGCCGCCCAGCCCGCCCATGTTCTTCTTCAGCTTGATGCCCAGCGTCTTGCTGAAGCTGCCCAGCTTGTTGGCCACGGAGTCCGCGCGCGTTTTGTCCTTCTCCTTGCGCTGCTTGTCCTTCTCCTTGTCCTTGCCGTTTTTGCCATTATTGCTGTTGGAGTTGCTGCACACCGAGTCGCGGTCCGAGTCCAGCGAGTCGGCCAGAGACTGGACGTCCTCCCCCGCCGAAGCCGTTGGGGACTCTGGCTGTGCCAGGGGAGCCTGGGTAGGGGACCGCAAGGAAAGGTGTGATTAGAGGAGCGCAGTGCCCACGTGGAGGCCAGGCCCTGCCCATGCTGGTGAGGCCGGTGCGGCATTTCACTGTCCTGTCTCAGCTGCCTGTCTGGGCCCCAAGAGTGGGATGGGAGTGCTTAAGGGAAAGAGGGGCCCCCGGGCTGCTTCAGTAATAAAAAGACCTGGGCGGATGGCTTTGCAAAAGGCTCCTGCTGGGCGTCCTCCGCAGGTGCCCTCTGGTGGGGCCCGGGCCCCACTCACTTTCTTTCCCAACTCCGATGCCAGGTAGCCTAGAACCCAGAGTGGGAGAGGGAACGGGCTGGTGCTGTGACTCCGCTGGCTCGGAGCCCCTGAGCCCCCACACATTTTGGAAGGGGGTTGAAACTATGCCCTCAGAACATCACTATTTGGCTTTTGGAGCAGATACCCCCTGCATTCAGTGGTGGCAAGTCAATTTAGGGGAGCCTCATGGGAATTATCTACCACCAAGTAAAGGTGGAAGGAGAGAAAATGAGAAAAATTGAGAGAGATTGTAAAATAGGACTGCACTCAGCAGAAAAGATGTGGCCAGTTTCTAGCAGACCCTGCCAGTGCGGCGGGTAGGGGGATACCAGGGAAGGAGCACCTCCCTGCACCTGGGGTGACATCCACCAATGGCAGTGAGAAGGTTGGGGGAGAGCTCAGGACAGCAGCGCCTCCTGCTGCAATGCAGAGGGGTCTTCCAGGGAGGGGAGAGAGAGTTCTGACCCAGGCACCCAGAGATGGGCAGGGTCCCTCAGGCTGGCAGCAGGGGCTCAGGAACTGGCACTTGCTGAATGGGCTTTCTTGGCCTCCAGGGGAGAAGCCTGGCAGAAGGCCTATTTCGCCCCACTTTTTATTTTCCACCATGTAGGTCCAAGAGGAAGGTGACTTTCTTGAGGCCTGGTCACTCAGAAGCAAAGGCTAGTAGAACTGGCCTTACTGCGTCCCAGGCGGAAATGCCCTGGAAATGCCCTCTTTCCCCTTCCCACTTGCGGTGGAAGGAGTTTTGTAAGGTTTCCGGGCTGATTTGTCAGGGACCTGGGGAGTGGAGCCAGGGAAGGGAGGGGCTTTGGTGTGAAGCTGCCCTTGAGGAGCTGGGTGTGAAGAGGACAGGTGCCCTCATGCCGACCAGGCCCTGGCCAGGGTTGTCTCCTGAGAGCTTTGCATTTCACCTGGAGCCACCAAGGCCTGGCAGAGGGTCCAGCTCTCACTGCAGGGCAAAGCTGTGCCCAGCAAGGAACTGTCCTGATTCTGGGTTTAGGATGGCTGCAGTCACACCTGACATAGCAGTCACAGCAACACTGGCATCCTCCAGGCTGTCCCTTGTGCCCTCAGTAAGATAGGGTATCAGTAGCTGTCCAGGGAGCCCTGTGGCGGGGGGACTGCCTACCATCCAGCAGAGGCAGAAGTAGGGGAGCACCCTGGGCAGTGCCCAGCATGGTCCTGCTTGCTTTCCTCATGGCCTTTCTCAGACACTGCCTCTGAACCCCGCCTGGTACCTAAGTAAACTGATGTCTGGAGAGAAAGGATTATTTGCAAGCAAGCTTTACAAATCCCTTTCCCTTGGAGTGCCTTCCTGAGATTATGAAAGCATCAGTCAGATTCTTAGACGAATCTTTCTGAGCCTCTGCAAGCCAGGGCAGCACAACCTGCCCCCAGCTGTTAGTGCTTCTCCTCTCCTCAGGCCCGGCCAGGTCTGCCCACTACCCTCCAGCCCGCCTCCTCCCAGGACTCGCACTCTCGGTTCCCTGGCTTTTCCAAGGAGCCACACGCAGTTTATAATTAATTAACACTCCCGGGCAGCACATCGTGTTCTGATCTCAGCAGAGATAGGTTTCTGTTGTGACTTGCTGTGGTTTGTTTTCTGAGTGGGTGTGTTTACTGCTCTCCTTCTGTAGAAAATAAGCGGATGCAAATCTCCTAACCGGAAAGTATGCTCGCACACGCACGTGCCTACACACGGGTGTGCACACACGCTGGGTCCACAGGAGGTATTCTGCATCAGAATAGCCAGGGTGGCCTTGGCTGTGTGTGTCTGGGAAAAGGGGCTGGGTGGGGAGGGAGCGTTTGGCAGAATGAATCCTGGCCGGGCTGCGCTGAGGCCATGGCGAGGTGGGGCCCTGGTACACAGCTCACCCGGGTCTCTGAGGGAATCCGGATCCACGTCACATTCATGTAGCTGTGCAGGAGGTTCAGCTTGGCTTCCAGTGAGAGGATGAGGCTGACCAGAGAGGAACACGAGGGGACACAGGCTGGAGTCAGCCCGAGCTCACCCCAGCCCTGTCCTCCACCCGCAGGCCAGCTGTCCCCGCTGGAGCGGAGCCCGCCTGGCCCCTCCCGAAGCCCTGCTGCAGCCCTCCCTGGGGGGAAGGTCTTACTGGGCCAGCCGGGCATTATCGTTGTCGTCTTTCCCCCACTCCCAGTCCTTCCCCGGGTCCACTGCAAAGTGCAGGGGCAGCAGTTTGTGCTCCGAATCTGTCAGGGGGATCACAGCTGGAAGAGAGAGAGAGAGAGAGAGAGAGAGAGAGAGAGAGAGAGAGAGAGAGAGAGATTGTGTCAGGCAGCTCACTTCCCAGCAGTCGGAGGCTGGGAGTCCCAGCAATGCCCAGGGAGGACAGGAGGGGAATTCCAAGGCCAGAGAGCCCTGTGACAAGCAAACTCAGTGGAGACTGGTACCAGCAGGAGCTTGAAGGTGTCAAAATGGCTAGTGTGAAACATTTTATATTTATCATGGACGTGGCAGAGCAGTTGGAGGCATCACCCGGACTTTGTCTCTGGGTCTATTAGGTGGCAGGTACGCCTTGGGGGTCGGGATGACAGAAAGTGACTGTGGCTTATATCATTCTGAGGAAAGACCCAGGCAGGTGAGGCTGCTGGTGGCCTGCTCCCCACCTCTGTCTCCCCTCACCTTCGTCTCATCCCAGAGAAAGGACAAATTGCAAATCGGGAGAGAGACATTTACTGACTGCTCATCTGTGAGTTCATGCAGAAGACCATCAGTACCTAGGATCCACGGACCCACCTGGCCCCTTCTCACAGTGAGCTCACGTATGCTGGACAGACAAACGCCTCAGAATATCAGGTCCACTTGAGCTCAGGAAAAAAGCTAAGCAGCAGGCCAGAGGCACTAATGGTGGTGGCAGCACAGTGAGGAAGCCCTTTTGAGGTCCCACATGGCGGGGTCTGCGGGAGGTGCGGAATTTCTCAGAGGGGTTGATGCATCTCACAATGTCCTAAATCAAGCGTGGGAAGTCAGAAGGGCCAGGCACAGGCATGTCCCCAGGGGTATTTGGGATCTGCTACAAAGCTTGTGGACTGTGGCAGGACCCAGTGAGTAGAATACCTGATGTTAAAACCCAACTTGTAAGGGCATGTTGGGGGTAATCAGCAGGGAGAAGGCGTTTACAGTTTCCCCCTCTAAGCGAGCCGCCCACTCCTCACAGGAGCTCCATTCCTGGCATCCCCATGTGGCCGAGAAGCCCAGCCAAGGGCTGCTGGCCATTTGCCCTGTTCCTTTGCTGGACCCTCAGATTCATGCCAGGGGTACCATGGTGAGAACAATAAAGAAACACAGAATCTCTAAGACAGAGACCCAGTGGAACAGTTGACTCCATGCTGCCCTCCAGTGTTGCTAAAGAGGAAAAGGGGGAGCACAAAAATCTCGCCCTCTCCCCTCCCCATTCCCACTGCAGCGAAGAAAGGGAAAGGCAGGTTTGCTGACCAAGGCTCCACCGAGGGCTTTTCATACTGGCTGGAGATGGACAGTGTAATGTTTGGTTTGAGAGGTCAGAGGCAGTTCACCCTGCCTCCGCTGAAGCCTGCTGGGTGCTGCTTCCCAGGGCTGAACAGCAAACAGCAGGGTGGGTACCCCAGGGAGGGCAGCAGGGCTTGGGAATGGGGCTCCTTTGGTCAGTACCCAGGAACCTGTGCCATGGCTCCATGAATCACCGTGCAAAGGGGGTTTCCCACCTTGGGCCGGGGCGGCGAAGTTCTGCCTAGCAACACTGCTGCTGCCTTGACTTGCTAGAGCAAGCGCAGCCCTTCCCTCTGCACACAGTTGGCCAGGATGAGGGTTGAGGAAAAGGGCCCAAGAACTACATTTCCATAAGTAGCTCCCTTGGCTCGTCAGGCCAGACCATAGCAATTTGGGAAAATACTATTCTTGACAATAATCTGCTAGAAAAAGTTCCTATCGGCATAATTTGGGCGTTTTGGGCCTGGCTTTCCTTCCCCTCCCCAGGGCAGAGCTTCCATGAGAAATACCGGTCCACCCATGCCTTCCTTCCCCAGCTGCCCTGTCCTCGGCGTGTGGGAATAGGAGCCCAGCTGAACCCACTGGCTGTGCATAGGGTGATGTGGGCAGTGTGGTCCTGCAGCTGGGAGTGGGGCCCTTGCCCCGCGTCTCCATCTGCTTTACCTGCAGAAGAGGGCAGCGCTGAGGAAGACAGAAGCGGGGTCCCAAATCCCCCAGTGGGAAAACAGCTGCCGGCCCATCAGGGGCCCTGTCTTTGCGTGGGAACCTGACTTCTATGATAAACCACTATGGTTTTGGTTTGTTTCAGATAAACCACCAAAGCCATGACAGCTCGGTGCTGTGTGCCCTGGCATCCCTGACTGCAGGGCTCTGGGAAATTCCTACCATCACAGCTACTGCAGTGTGGACAGAATCCATCTCAAGGTGCTAGTGCCTGGCCCTGGAAGGTTCCTGCTAACTCTCAGCCCACGTCTTGGTGGGGTGAAGGCCAGGTCCTGAGCAAGGTTTTAGGGAGGTTTGCTCACAGCTGAAGACACCATGGGTATAAAAGGAAGTCATCTGATCTCTGCAGAGGTAGGCTGTGGTCTGCTTGAAGGCTGAGGCTTTAGAGTCCAGACAGCTACAAACAGGCCTTTCTCAAGGGCGGCATCAGCTGTTTTGTATGCTGCTTTCACTGTGCACAATGCAAATTCTTTTCTGGAAGCCTGCGCTAACCCAGTGAGAGGGGCAGCTGCAAGACCAAGTGGCAAGTGTCAGCAATAACAAATGCCTTTGAAAATAAGCCTGGAAAGTGTTTGCTACTTTTGAAAGGGCGCTCTCTCATATTTTAGCTGGGAAACATATAAGCAGCATCTCAAACTAGTTTGGGCATGTTTACTTATTTTCCAAAAAAGAAGGGGTTTTTCTGCATGAGATGTAACAGGCTGTCCCACTATTATAATGATGAGTCTCAATTTGTCTTTTACTCATCAGAGAGGTGAAGAACACAGGGGATCCAACTAACTCAGAATGCAAAGAAAGGCAGGTGCCTCCCAGGAGAGATGAGCGTAGCTTCAGAAGGGCTGACTCCAAGGGAGCCTGGTAAGAAGAATTCACCTAAACTGGCTAAGTTGATAAAGGAAGTGTGCATGCTAGCAAAATACAGACCCTGGTAGGTGAAGATAAAAGAGAAATTCACATATGCTTACGGGGTTCTCTAATCTCTTGCTCAAAAGAAAAAAAGTGGGGTGGGGCAATTCCATGAAAATGTCCTGTACGAGTTTTCTCTCCTGTCTCTACCGGGAATGAAAGCTTGAGTTGCAGAGGGTAGGGCCAGAAACACCAGCTGCCTTCAGAGTAATGTTTTCTCTTCCTCTCATTCAGAGTCTGTCTTAAGCGGACACCCAGGACAGGGGTGACATCTCCAGCAATCTGGATTAGACTGATTCTAGCCCCATTACTAAAGGCTAAGGAGAAGGAAAGCCATGTTTATTTTGAGGAATAAAATTGATTTACCTTAGTCTGTACTGCCCTATCAAAAATTATGTTAGAAAAGACAACAGCAAAACAAAACAAAACAAAAAAACAAAAACAAAAAAAAAAACCCAAACAAGAAATACCCTCAATAGATCAACAGGAGACAAAGCAGTCAACATGGCAAGGTTTAGATGTGACATAAGTGTTGAAACTATCAGGGCAGGAATTTAAAATCCTGATTGGTAAGTTAGAGGCCAACAGATAAAATGAATACTGTTCTGAATTAAAGTGTTGATTTCAGAGGAGAGACAAAAACCTCTGTGAAAGGATAAAAGAGAAATGTTAGAAATGGAAAAAAGAGAAGAAAACAAACAAACAAACAAAAAAACGGATACAGAAGGGCTTTGAGCAACTGATGAGTCAACTTTACAAAACTGAGGAAAAACTGAATGGGTATCAACATAGGTCGATTAAAATTACCCAAACTGAAATACAGAAGTAAAAAAAGGGGCTTCGAAAACAGAATAGAACCTCTAAAAGCTGTGGGCCAATAATAAACAGGCTAACATCTGAGTGAATGTAACCTAGAATTATTGAGAGAATAAGGCAGAAGAAATAGTTAAGAAAGTAATCGCTGAGAAAGTTTCAAAATTAATGACTAACACCACTATAGATCCAAGAAGCCAGGAGGCCATGAGGCAGGAAAAATCACAACAATGAAAACGTTTCTGTACATAGCATCTTAAAAACTTCTGAAAACCAAAGACAAAGATGATATGTTGCGGGGTATGGTGGTACACAGCTGTAATGGCAGCACTCGGGAGGCTGAGACAGCAAGATTGCTGCAAGTTCAAAGCCAGCCTTGGGCTACATGGAGAGTTCAAGGCCAGCCTGGATTAAAAATAGACCCTATCTAAAACAAAGCAAAAAACAAAACACAAAACAGAAAGTGTAGAAGATAACGGAGAAAAGGATAGCATTATACATAAGATAAGAATTACAGCAGAGTTTTTGTGATAAAATGTAAGGTAGAAGTTGATGGAGTGGCATGTTAAAGGGCTGAATGAAAAAAGTGCCTATCTAAAATTTTGTAAGCAGCAAATATATCCTGCACACACAAAGATGACCCTAAAGCTTTCTCAAACAAAAATGAGCTAATTCATTGTCTGCAGACCTGCACTAGAATAAAGGCCAAAGAAAAATTTTCAAGAAGAAGGAATATAGTTTCACAAGCAACTTAGATTTACACAAGAGTGGTGGAATAGGAATAAATGAATCTGAAAACAAACTTTAGTTTTTTGTAATTGCTTTGAGACAATTACGGTGAACCTTTTAGAGACGAGTGCCCAAACTGCAACTCCAAACCCACTTATTGCAAAGTGCCAGGGCTGCAATTAAACTTGAATACTGGGGTTTTACTTTAGAAAACAACACATAGGTTAACATCTTTTGTCTTAGAAGAACAACGTGTGCCATAAGTTTGCCACCACTGCTCTGAGATAACTTGCTTGTCTAAAGCAAAGGGAGTCCTAATATGTAATGTGTTTGCAGTTGATAGAAAAGTAAAATGTCTGATACTAATAGCACAAGGAATGAGGGGGGAAATTGAAAATATGTCATCTTAACATTTCTACTTAGTGCTGGAAGTATAAAATATTATTTGAAAATTGACATTTGGAGTGAGGGTGACTCAGCAGTAGAACATTTGCCTACCACACACAAGGCTCTGGATTCAACCCCCAGGACTGAAAAAAACTCATGAGTGAAGATTCTTCTTTGTAAACCATAGAGAAATCAGTCACAGTTAAAACTAGAGATACAATAACAGTGAATAAGGGGATAAACAGAAATGTTACAAAGCTTGAGTAACCCAAAACATGACAACAGAGAAATAAAAGGAACAAATAACAGAACAAACAGAAAATAGTTAGCAAGATAGTTGATTTTAACCCATCCCTGCCAGTCCAGTGATTAAATGCAAATAGTCAACACTACCAATTAAAAGATAAAATTCTCGGATTTAAAAAGTGCCATTCAAGAATATACCACCTACGAAAAGTCTATTTGGAAAACAAGGGTTGGTTCTAAGATATTCACAAATAAAAAGAGAGCTAGGGAGGACCATACTAACATCCGAAGAACACTCCAGAACAAGGACCATTACCAAAGGAAGGATAAAGGAAAGGGCCAGTTCCTCAAACAGACGCAGCCCTGTACCCACACGCGCTTCCGGCAACCCTGCTCCAGAGGGTGTGGAGCAGGGACAGTCGCCCTTCTTCATCTGCTCTCTAAGACCACAGCATGTTTTTGTTACCTCCCTGTGATAATGTTTCATTGATAAATTAAGTGCAGGAAGAGCTCAGCAACATTACTAATGATACTTTTTAGTTCTGCTTATTCTGTTTTATTTTAGAACAATATAACTGATTACTGTAATAAAAGTTACGTGAATGTGGCCCCTCTGCTGACATTTTCAATTTAATGTGTTCAGGCCATGGCTGACCATGGTAACCAGAAATTGAAACCAGGGATAAGGGAGTACAGTACCTACAGTGCTAACAGAAATGAAAGGAAAAATAGACAACGATGACATTCAGAGACTTCACTGCTTTTTCTCTCAGGGATTAAAATAACATGTAGAGAAATAAGTGAGGCTACAGAAGATTAAGCCACACTACTAGAGAACTTGACTGATGAGTACTTACAGATCCCAACTAAAGAATACATGTTCTTATCAGGCACAAGTGGATAATAACCAAGATAAGATTTTCTTGGCCTAGCTTAGCAAATTTAAAAGAAGAGAAATCACAGTTTGTTCTCAGACTGTGACTGAATGAACCTATAAGCCAATAACAAATACTTGAAGAATCCTGGAACATTTAAAATGGAACTTAAACAGATTTCTAAATCATCTACAGAGGAAGAGGTCAGAGGAAACTACAAGAGAAATTAAAAAACTGAACAACATGAAAATGGAAATAGAACACCTCAAAGTATGTGAGATGTAGCTATAGCAATGCATGGGGAAGTTTTATAGTATCAAAATGCTTATGTTCAATAAGAAGATCGCAAATTAGTGCAAATTTTCCACCTTAGAAAAAGAGCCACAAAGTCCTTAAAACAAAGAAAAAAAGAAATAATAGCAACATGAGTAGAAATCAATAAAACTGAAAAAAAAAAAAAGATAAAAATCAGTGAAACCAGAAGCAACTGATTCTTGGGAGAGACCAGTAAAAAGAATGGTTATCCAAACTGTTGCCCCAACATCCAAATTTTAGTGTTAGGAAAAAAAGTAGACTAGGCCTTTTCATCATTTTTAGCCACTGATCTTCCTGCTAGTCAACATATGTTTTCACATTCTAATTACGATATGCCCTATTTATGTTTATACATTGAACTACCATAGATTCATCGCCACCATATAAAATAAAGAGGTCCTGTGGACACATCTCTTCCACAGTTTCTTCCATTGTTAATCATATAGTGTCACAAGCAAGACATTAGCCTTGCTACACTCCACAGATTGTATTTAGATGGCTGTTCTACATGCACTCACCACCGTGTGCATTTAGCTCTATGTGGTTTACCACAAGTACAAATGTATGTAATGACACAGGGCAGCTGTATCCAAAGGTCCTTCCCTTCTGCTATATTTCCATAAACACACCTACCTCCCTCAACTATGTCCTCCCTGTAACCACTGACCTGTTCTCACAACTTGATCACCTGGCCGTCTCAAGTGTGAAACCTGACTGGAATCATGTTTTGGGATTTTTTTTTTTTTCACTTGGTACAGTTCCCTTAGGACACATCCAACTTCCCATGAGCACCAGTGTGTTCCACAGAGCGGACGTGACACAGCTTGCTCAGCTGTTCAGGCCGAAGGGACTTCTGGGTTAGCACTAGTTTTCAGCTGTGATAGACAAAGCTACTATAAAAATTATTCTACAGAATTTTGTACAAATACAGTGCTCTCCCCATATGGAATTTGGTTCTGAATGTGTGACCCTGTGGCAGGAGAAGGGACATGGCAGTGAGACAGCGCTTTGGGCTGAGGATTCTGTGCCCTTGTGAGGCAGGCTTCGAGCACTCAGGAAAATGGTTACCTGTTGTTTCTGTGGGCCCAGAGCCCTGCCTACTAAGGTTGCAGTCTAGGAAAAATAAGACGAAGACAGGTAGCTGTGTTGGCTACTGCCTGTAGCTTTCCGTTCATGAGTCCTAAGAAAGGAGAGCCCAGGCTAAGGGCAGCCTGCTGGAATGCAGAGGAGGTGGGGAACGTGGGCTCACTTCTGCTCATGGGCCTGGGGACACTCCCTGCAAGCTCATATGAACCTGATGAGGGGTGATGTCCTGCACTCAAGGCTGGAGGCAGCCCCTGGAGGACAGGCTTGAGAGTGTCAAAGCTACAAGTAACACACGGCAACTACCTGGTGCAAACTGGAAGACAAGCTCTTTGGCTTCACTGTTACGTAACGGTAAATGCCGCCCCTTCTCCTCACCCCCCATAGCCAGTGTACTTCAGTTTGTTAGTTGCCCAGCTAACAGTTCTTGTTCCAGTTCTAGTTGCTCCTGACTCTTACAAACAGCTGGCCACTGTGATGCATAGCTGGTTACTATGAGGCTCATTATATAAACCAGTCCCCAACTGACAAGCCATTCTGCTTCTGTACTTCCTGCTTGCTTATCCCATATAAGCCCTAGGTCACCAGAGATCAGGACATGATATTCTGGAATGATCCTGATCAGTGCCTGTCAATGTAAATAAACCTGCCTCTAAATCCTGCATGTCGTTTTGGAGTTTCTGTTTGCTGCTGCAGTTAGTCTCTGGAGTAGGCTTGTTATATGGTGAATAATTATATCCCCCTCACATTGGTTTGTTGAAGCCTAATCTCTGTTGGTATTAGGAGGTGGGGCTTTTGGAGGTTATTCTTAAGGAAGAAGCCCTTGCGAAGGCCTTAGTGCTTGTAACCTAACGGTTCCCAGTGAGAAAGTGGCTGTTTGTAGACCTCGAAACCAGCCCCTACCAGACACGAGATGTGGCAACACCCTGACCTGTCACTTTGCACCTCCAGAACTGTAACAGTTCTCCCCATCTATGGTATCGCTACAGCAACTGAAACTGAGGACCCTGAAAAACATGCTGAACAGAACTGAGGGGACTGTGATGCCGAAATGCTCAGGCGAAGGCGTGTTCAGCTCCTGTGTCAGCCCCTGGTCCTGACCTCTGACCCAGAGTGGGTAGTGATGCCTTCTGCCCCCAGAGGGTGTCTTCAGGACAGGTGTCAGACGTGGCACTGTGGACAGTGACAACCACAGAGTAGCACTTGGCAGTCATACCAGTGACTGACGAGCTCACTTCTCACACCCAGGGTCACGAGCCCTGGCTGCTCCCTACTTCCTCTGGCAGGGGCTCTGGTGGTCGGCGTGTTTTGTTCCAGCACTGTGGTGCCCAGGAGCCTGGTGCAGCCTGAAGACAGACTGCGGGTCGCATGGAGATCAAGGGCGGGGTGGCTGAGGAGACCTGGCAAGGGGAGCCAGGTGTCTGTGGCTGCTCTGGGCTGGGACTCAGGGGGAAGCCTTGCTTTGGAACACACTCCTGTCGCCCACGAATCTGTTCTCACCTCTATGATTTGGTCATTTCAAGAGTGAGAGCTAAGGCTCTGAGCACTAGTGAAAGCCCCTCAGCTAGTTCTTGCCACAAAGTTGACGGCAGCTGGCACCCCTCTGGGCCTGTGCTCTGGGCTCCTGAACCCATGGCCCTGAGAGGGAGGCGTGAACTGCCGGCAGCTATCTGGTGAGCTGTGCATCTCCTGTGATTCACTCAGCACGGCCCTGCTCTCCAGACTCGGCAGCCTCTGCAAGCTGAAGACAGGGCTCTGAAGCTTTCATTCCTGCCAAGCTCCTGGCACCTCCTCTTGTGAGGTTAGAGAAAGTGTGTCAAAGATGCCGGCCATGGGCGGCCGGGGTCCGAGCTAAAAGTCTGAGTGTTGCCACCCTGGCTCTTCCTCCTCGCACAGCAGAATGCCTTGCAAGCTGGGTCCTGAGGGCCTCCTGTGCTCTGGAGCACCCAAGAGGAGCAGTGGATGAAGTGGCCTGATAAGGCTGCCACAGCTCCTCAGGGCTGGCAGAGCTGCGCTCTCTTCTCCATCCTGGCCCTGCCTTCCTGGACAACTGGCGAGCTTAGAAAGCAGCTGATGAGAACAGAGGTCAGTCACAGAGACAAGGAAGGCAGTTCCTACTTCTAAGGTGCTTTGTGGTTCTAAAGCCTTTTGCCACCACAAACTCATCTACGCTATCCGTAATAGGTGTTGTCACAGATTTTCCCCATTTTTATACCCAGGCAGGGACACATTTGAGCTAGTTTGCTTGCTGTTGGTTACAAAAGCGATTCAATTTTAGATCTATATTAATGAAATAATATCACAAAATTAAGTGGAATACTTAACAATATAACACGGCGAGAAAAATTTCTATTTAAAATTCTGCTTGTTAATATTAATCCTGTGGGGAAAAGCATGGTTTGTCTGCCCTGGGTTTGATCCCAGCACTATCAGAAAAAAAAAAAAAACAAACCTCACAGTGTACTTGACAGGTAACGTTTGTTTAGCTATGAGTTATGCATCAGACACAGATGCACACTGCTTTCATGGCTGCTGGGTAGACGTATTCTTTGTGTTCCTCCCTGGTTCCTCCAAGATCATCTTTATGTGCTGCCTCACTTTTATAAAGCTGGTGTGTTGTTTTTAAGTGTTATGAGACAAGGTTACAAGCATAGATTTCAAGCATAAGATTATATTCTTTGTGTAAGATTCCTCCCTTCCCTTCCCTTCCCTTCCCTTCCCTTCCCTTCCCTTCCCTTTTTTCTTTGTTTGTTTGTTTTTGCAAACATCACATTTTGGGTGTGTTGAGACTTTGTTCCAACACATGAATAGCCAACCTTGGAGTCCCCTTCCCTAGTCCCCTGTCTTAGCTGGTGTGGAACTGGCCCATCTCCTTTGTCATCTCAGCCTCTCCCCTCCATCTCTCACCAGTGGACGCATGAAGGCTTGGCAGTTCACTACTCTCTGGGCTCAATGAGCAGGGTCCCTGGGGGAGGCATCAGGGACAAGTTTAGGGCTCCCTCACCAATCTGTGGCTCACAGGCTGTTTGCATTTAGAAGGGAAAGTCTACTTTAATAATTACCTTTATTGAATTTGGAAGAAGAACAGAAGCAGATGCTGTCTTTCATGAAGCAAAGCATCCTGGCCTGGCTTCCCCCTTCCTGGGTCACCAGGTGGGAGATACTGTTTTATTCTAAGCAAGCTTTGACTTGGAGTCCCACATCATGAACCTCTCTTCTGGTGCCTGCCTGTTCCCCATCACTACACACTTTGGCCAGGTCTTCTTGGCAGCCCACAAACCATTCTACCAAACTGTCCTAACAATACTCCATGCTAGTAACTCTTGGCTGGGGGGCAGAAAGTGTGCGGGATTAACCTAGAATCACATGGGGGGCAGACCACCCGGTGGCACTGTGCACCCCTCCCTGCCTGCTGCAACACCCATCTGGGCCTGATGCCAGCCCGTGCACACTGAGTGTACTTGCTGGAGAGCTCAAGCACACAAGGCAGGGCTGTGCTTAGCTCATCAGGAACTTTGCTGAGAATTAGTGAGCATTTTGGAAAATCCTGCCACCAGCTATTAAACATCTGGAGGTGGCAGCTCAGCACACCTGTGTCCTTTTGCCTGTGCACATGGCACTCAGACACGGGATGCCACCTGGCCGCTTCCCTGAAGCTTTCAGTGTGGCTGCACTAACAGTGTGAAACACAAACAATTTCATGATGCTTCAGTCCTAGAACTGCATGGATGCACAAAAGCACATGCAGATAGGCCGCCATGTCATTGTGTTTGGATGATGCCATAAAGGCCTGGTCTTTATGCTTCTGGGAGGTGGTGAAGCCTGAGGGAGGTGGGACTACTGTGAGGTCCTAGGTCTTCAGCGGTGTCCCCTCCACGAGGAGTGGACCTTGGCCCCTCCCCACTTTCTGCTCCCTGGCTCCTGATGTGGACGGGTGTGGTCAGCAGGCACTCCCACCATGGTGACAGCCTTACCACAGGCCCAGATCAACAGGGACCCGAAGTCAGACACTGGAGCCTCTGAACTGTAAGTCTCAAACCCTTTTCTCTTTATGAGTTAATTATCGCAAGGATGTCATCATATGATGGAAAGCTGACACAATCAGCTTCTTTTTATTTCCCCTCATGTTAGGGTGGTAAGCTGGCTTTATTACAAGATAGGAAGTGTTACAAAGGGCACACTACACAAATGCCCTGTCCATGGGATGAGGCTCTGCCTTTGCTCTGTTGGGCCACCCAGATGGTCACCTCCTTGTCCAGGGGGAGAGCTGTCAGGAGCAGCCACGTTCTAAACTCTGCTTTGAGCTTCAAACTACAACCCACAGAGTATTATTTTTTAAAACAACTCACTACAATGTATGGGCCTAGGGGTTAGCATCTGGCAGTTTTAGGACCAGGGAGCACACATACTGGGTAAGCTACTGATGGATCTGAATGCAGCCTTGGTGGGTCATGAAAGTTTCAGGATGAATTCGGACATGTTGACCAGATGTCCTGCCTTTGGCGTGGACTCCCAGGCTCCTTATGTACTAGACACCCTCCTCTCCTCTCACAGTGCCTCCATCCAGGTGCTTAGAATGTTCTGTCATCTCATGAAAGCCCCAGGAAGAGTTAAAAGCCAGGAAGGAGATGCAGGCACTATTGGGCAAACAGTGGAGAGATACAGAAAGGGCGGATGCCTCCCAGGCTGCAGTGATGAGACACTTCTTCCTGTCCCAAAGAGAGAGGTCTGCCGATGATAAAGAAGCACTGCAAGCTATTCTTGTTCCCCCGGTCACAGCCCTTTTCTCTTCTGCCTCTCTGGGACCCACATCCCCACTGCACCCAGGTGTGAGCTCTGGGATCGCTATCAGCTGTGGGAACGGGCTCAGGAGGACCCCGCTTCTCTGTTTCAGATTTAACCTTGAAGACCCAAGACTCACTCCTTGACTCGAGCTGTGAGGCCAAGACTGGGCAGAAGGAGGCTGTTTTGTCCCTCTCTGTCCCCTCTGCACCAGCTGTCTGCAGGAATGGGTAGCATCTGGAAGCCCCATGGAGGCCATTTGTCATTGTGTTTACTTTCCTGTGCTACATGCTACATTCTCAGAGCTGAGGTCAAAACCAGACACCTTGAGCTTCCTGCCCTGCAGCAGCCTGCAGAGTCACTTGGGGTTTGCTGGGACCACACCCAGTAGAGGAGAGCCCTAAGCTAGTCCCACCTGCCTGTCCTTCAGTCTCCTGGGGGACTGATCTCTGGTTTCCTCTCTCCACCCAGCTACTCAGTCACGCTCTGTCCTAACAAGAGACGACAGCAACTGCTCAAACAGAACCGCCTGACTTTCACAGCAAAGGCACTGGCTGCACTGCCTAACCCCAGCCCTGAAGGGGGGTCTCGCAGTCTGGCGGCAGGAACTGTGCAGTGCAGGGTCTGCGGGGCTGGCCTGGAAAGTGCTGCACAGCACTGAATCAGCCACTTGCAGGAACCTCAGCTTTAATGATCTGAAAGGAAACTGATTCCAAAGCCCACGCTAGAGCAGGAGTGGCGGGCTTCTCCTATAGTGAGTAAATACTTCAGGTTTTACAAGGCACAGTCCCTGTGGCTGCTGTGCAGCTCTGCTGCTATAGGACAAAAACAGCTACAGACAAAGCATCCATGAATAACTGTGGCTGTGTTCTAATAACCTTGATTGACAAAATAGATGGTGGGCCATAGTTTGCCAATCCATGCTCCAGAGCGATTTTCTTCTAAAATTATATCTAAGACTAAATGTTTCTATATGACACATCTTCACACTGCAATCCAGCTCTTCCACTGCTAGGTATTTTCCCAGAACTGAAAATATCATACCATAGCAATTTATGTGCAGCTAGATCTCAGAAACTAGATCTTGGAACAATCCAAATGCCCATCACCCGCAGAATGGATTAAAAAAAAGATACAGTATTTTTATACAATGGAGTATTACTCGGCTACAAAGAAAGATAAACTTGAGGCTCTTATAGGTAAATGGATACAACTTGAGACCGTACTGATAAGAGGAATAAATCAGACTCGCATGTGTAAATATCATAGTCTTTCTAGTGTAAAAAAACTGAAAGAATAAATAACATTCAAAATGTTCAACAGGTACGGTGAAAATGAAAGGAAAAGAAAGTACTCAAAAGGAAAGAACTGGGATAGGAGAAAAGAAAGAAGGGAAAAGTTTCTCTCTCTGTGTGTGTGTATATATATACAATATACAATAGGTAAATGTACTACTAATCTACTAGTTCATCAAAAAGTACAGTTTGTACTTTCATTGTTTGATCATTTTTTCATGCCTACATCTTGTCATTTGAACAACTGCTTGAAGATAACAATATGCAATATATTAACTAGTGTTAATTTCCTATTGTTCTGTTTTGAAATTCTGTATCATTGGTTTATTATTTTTTAAATTAAAAATGTATCTGCATGAAATACATATTCCAAACACAAACAATAATTACTGAGATATGATTTCAAAAACTCTGTAACAGGGAAACTGTAGTACAAAAAAACTAGAAGAAAGAACTTTCAATGTTTTCACTGTAAAATTATAAATGTTTGAAGAGATAGGTATGTTTCCCCTGATCTAAGTATTACACAACATATGTATGTGGCAAAACATCATATGGTATCCCATAAGCATGTACAATTCTCATGTTTTTATGAATCAGCTAAAAATAAACTTAATTTAAATAAAAAATGTACACATACAACTGAGAAGGAACAAACAGTAAAGGCCCTGTAAGTGTGGCAGAATTATTCATGTTAGCGTTTTAAGCAAGACACTGATTTTAACAAGGATACTGTTTAATGAAGACGTGTGCACAGGCCCAGCTGTGTGCACACTTGCTGCCCTCAGCCCACCCCCTGCGCCGCCTCAGCCCACCCGGTGCCAGGGCCCGTCTGCCCGAGGCAGCGTACCTTGTTCTCTTTGCTGGTCTCTCTGCTCCATGCTCACAAGGGCTGAAAAATGCGCTTGATCGTAGGCGAGGACCAGCGGCGAGCAGTGGCATCTGTTGGGAGGGACTTCCAAGGGCAGGTAGATGCCTCCGAAGGGGATGGGTGCGAAGGCTGTGGACATCAACAGGATGAGGGAGGACAGGGCAGGGAGGGGAAAGGCAGTGCTGAAGACCAGGTCAGGTTTCCATGGTGATCTGCCCTGAAAACCTGAGACTTCACAGGTGGTCAAGAGGCACACGGTTAGGAGAAACACAGTCACCCAGATGGTCAGCAGTGGGTCACAGCTGGCCCTGAGCCCCATGTGTTTCTGGGTATGCGACTTCCTCTCTTGGGTGTAAAATGTCAGTGTGCAAAACTATGTCTATGCTTCTGCAGAGCATGTTTGGTCTATTTTGAGAACCCTTCCAATGGAATGGGGAGGAACCAACCAGACAGCCAGCTCCAGGACTGGCTGTAAGTCAGATGGGAAATGAGAAATGTGGATGTCAAACTTCCATGATAAGACACAGCTTGTTTCCTAGCTCAGATTAAGAAGAGAAGCCCAAAACTTTTGCCAAAAGAGAACCAACCACCTCTGGAGGTATCTGCCAGCATCTTCAGCAGTAGCATCTGTGTTTTGACCGTAAAGAATGCTGCCTCTGCTGTGCTCCTCTGAGCAGAAGGCAGGGACAGGCACCTTCGGCAACAGCTCTGATGATCTCCTGGTCCCCTTCCTACCCCTGCTTCATCTGGTCAGTGCAGTTCTTCCCGCAGAGGACTCTTGCTGAGAGTGGAGGGGCCCAGCTGCAAGCCAGATGCAGATGGGGTGGAAGGAAGAGTGGCCCTTTCTGCACCAGTGCTGCCCTGGGAGCTGGCTCCTGGCTTGCACAGCAGCCCCATGTACATCCTGGCCCTGTGCTCAGAGCCGCAGCCCTCTGCAGGCCCCAGTGCCCGGGGTGGGGGAGGAGGGGGCACCAGGCAGCACCAAACCACTATGGCCATGCTGGACGTTCTCTGGCAGGTGTGACGCAGCACGCAGAGCCACAGCCTGACAGGTGGAATATTCTAGAAAAGCTACAGCTTTCATTAGGGTGCAGGTCTAAATTCTAGTGGGCAGGGACATGTCACTGGGAACATGTATCTGGCCTTCAAGGACACATGGCTGTGAGAGGGGACTGGCTCCTGATGGCAGCAAGAGGCAAGCTTGAGGGAAGCTGAGTGGGGCAGGTGTCCGGGGGCTGGGACGGCACTCATTCCCCTGGTCCCCCCTTCCTCTTTCCTTCCTCATCAGAGAGGGTGGTCTGCACGGAGGGGCCCCCAGGGGACCCTCACACTGCTCCTGGGCCTCCAGGAAGCCTCAGGCTTGAGGGTGGACATGTGGTGGGTCGCTGTCCTGCTGGGCTGCACTTGGCAGGGGCCATGGGCCTCACCAGGCTTCAGTTTCCTCTTCCATAGCGTGAGGAGGCAGGCCTTGGCACAGGGAGAAGGGGGCTCCACACTGTGCCTGGCAACCTGTGCCCGGTGACAAGCAGCCCTTCCTGTCCTTGCCTCTTCCTCTGACAGTCCTGACTCTGCCACCACCCAGCCGAGGGACCTCATGCTTTGCCTTTTTTTTTTTTTCCAACACCTGTGTAGCCTGCAGGGAGGCAGGAGCAAACTGGTGTGGCTAGGAAGTTCTGGGACAAGTGCTGGGACAGCCACTGCTGTCTCTGGAGTCCTCTGGCCAGACTTCTCATGACTTCCTGTATGGCGTGGAGGGAGGAGGACCAAGGACAATCCCTGTGCCCACCAGGAGGAATGACGAGATCTTTGTCTATGCAGAGGGAAATGCGGGGTCTTCATGGGAGGCCGTCCTTCCTCTCAGTGGATGCCACACCTGCGGGGCCTGATTACACATGTCGCTGATGTCTTACCTTCTCCTCCTGAGTCCCGCAGCATGGTGTCTGCCACAACCACGATGGGTCTTCTCAGGATATGGGCTAAGACAAAAACGTGGAACTCCTCCAGGCTCTCGTAGACCGGATCCTCGGAGTTGTCCACGCTAGGGAACGAGAGCGAGTCAGCGGTCACTGGACTAGACTGCGAGGGGAGGGGTGGAGGACAAGGAGAGAGCTCTGTGTGGGGACTGGGCACCGCCTGTGCTGGAGCCTGTTTCCAGGTCCTGGGAGGCCAGGCCATCAAGGTCACCTCCTGCACCGTTCGCCATCAGCAAACGCACAGGTCCCCACTCTATGCTGGCAGCCCAGGCCGGACAGTCTCAGGACAGGAGCTGGAGAGCACTCTTCAGTGAGGGCTGCTGCCCACTGTTCAGAGGACGTCAGGGCAGCGCTGCAGATGGAGCTGTCTCCTGCTGGGGAATGGCGCCCCAGGATGTTTACCAAGGGTGCCACGGAGGCTGCAGCCTCCTCTTCCGCTCATTGCCACACGTGCAGCTTAGGCTGAAGCCTTGCCTCCTGGGACCTCCTGGGTGCCTGGGCACATCTGAGCCCTGGCTGGTGGGCTCCCTTACTACCAAGATCTGAGAAGCTTTCTAGGAAATACTGGATAGGAGAGGTCAGTCAGTAGGTGGCCTGGACTTCCTTCCTGAGAGCAGAGCAGGAAGTAGCTTCTCAGACTCCTCCTGAACTGGGCACGGGCATCTGTTTGATGCTCAGGGAAAGAGCAGGCTCTGAGAACTGCTGTCCCTTAAACTCTAAGACATCTAGGCACAGGACTGTGACCTGGGTGTCTCTAACAATAGGACCACCCTCAAAGGGAAAAGCATTTGGAGGAGACAGTAGAACTCACTATGCAACGGGCGTCAGCTAGACCCTCAGTGCCAGCGGGGGGGCAGTGCCCAGCCTAGACCCCATGTGGTTCTTGGGTTGTTCTTGGGAATGCCCAGAGTTGGCTGATGAAGGCCCTGGCAGACTGGAGCTGGAGGGGCCTGAGTCGGTGAATGCAGGCTTCTTTAAGAAGACAGCCCTCTGCAACCATGGGCTCCTCATCCATGGGTTGAAAACATCATTTTTTAAAAAATTCTAGTAAATTCCATGAAAGGAAAACTTGAATTTGCTGTGTTCCAAGCGCTACCCTGAATCGCATGAATGAAGAATCTGTAGCCATAACTAGCATTACATATCAGAGGTATTTTAGAGGTGCTTTAAAGTGAATGGGAGGAGATGCACAGCGTTTTACAGCAAGGATGCAAATATGCTTGGATTTCGATATTCACTAGGGTCCTAGAACCAATCCTGCAGATGCCAGCAGTCAGCCACAGTGCTGGCATGGCCTGGGGGAAACAGCTCTCAGCCAATTGCTCAGTTACTGATGGATCAAAGGCTGTGGATCCTGGGAAACACATCACAATCACCTGGGTAGTTGGAGTATTACTCAGGCTCAACTCAAAGGGACTCTCCCAGCCCCCAACCTGTTTGCCAGCAGAGGCACTATTCTCAGCAGGGACCCAGCTCAGCATCCAGACTGTCCTCAGAAAATACAGGATGTCATAAAAGAGACAGGACAAGGAGTCTTTCAGGTCCCTAGACATCTGGAGACACTGAAAAATTTATACTGGACCCTCAAGCACTTTACCCAGCGAGGTGCAAGGCTGCCAGAGAACTTAGATCACTGATGTTTATTAACATTTTCCTGCCTAATGTCCCTTGCCTTCTTTCAATCCCTATAAAAAGGTCCACCTCTCTTTGTTCCGCATAGATGGCCTTTTTGCCCTCTGTCTGCCTGCACCCAGGCATAATAAATTCTATACCATGTTGCCTTTACACGACTTGGGTGGTCCTGGCTGGTCTCTGCCTCACGCAGTTTCTTACAGTTATTTATATTTTTCATGCCTATTCTAACTTTTAGCTATTCAAATTACTGTAATAGTTCAAAAAAATTTGCAGCGTACAAAAACTCACTGACAAATTTCACAGATAGTCTAGGAGAGTTTAGGATATGATCTATGACATGACATTCTACCTGACAAGAACATACAACCATCACAGTCACGAATTCATATGGCTGCCTCTGATTGCCAGACCCCACTCAGTGGTGTGCTTTTCGGAATGAAGGTGTCAGCTAAGGGTCATTGGATCATCTTAGCTGTGGTGTTTCTTTAGTCTCCTTCAGCCTGGAATATGTCTTAGGATTTCTCTGACTTTCACAACCTTGAAGATTATAATCCAGGCATTTTATAGATTGTCCTTTATCTGGGTTTCTCTGTTTCCTTATGGTTAGATTCGAGTCATGATGAGTCCTGCTCAGGTGTCTATCAGGTTGAGCTATCATGTGCTGACCTGTGTGTCACCCCATCACAGATGATGGGGACTTGGTCATGCTCTAGGGTCACCTGCCTGGCCTCATCCCTGCAAAGTGTTCATTTCCCCTTTGTAATTCACAAGCATTTTGTGGGGAGGAACTGTGAACACATGCAGACACTGTGCTCTGTTCCTCCCCAAATCTTTAAGTATTTACTGGCATCACTGTGAATTTTTTATTTTATTCAGTGGGCTGCAATCCATTTGTGATATTCTGATGTTCAAAACCTCTTTAATTTTGTCAGTGTTTAATTTTAGCTAGGTCTGTGTCCTTGTGATGTCCTCTTTTCATTTTGTAAGGTACTTTTTTGCTTTCTGGTATGAAATAGCCCATGTTCATATTCATACATATATACGCATCTCTCTCTCCCTCTCTGTCTTTGTCTCACCCTCTCTCACACCAATCATAATCTGCCTAAAAATCTATATGAAACCATGAGTACACAATACCTTCCACTTCAGTCTAAATCTGCAAAGTTCATTATACTTACAATTTCCTTCTCCAACAGAAGGAAACTTCATTTAAAATTTTTTTTATTTTAAAGAGAATAAAACAAAGGTAATAGAACAAAGCAAATCAGAACAGAACAAGCAAACAATACAGCACTTCACCACAAGACAGCTGGAAATCAACAGTAGCTACCATAACGTCTCTTTCTTTGAAATAGTTGAGCAAAGCTTCACACACAACATCAAACATAACAAAATAGTCTAAAACCATTCAAGCAAATGAAAGTATTACAGGGCATTCAAAACTAAATAACAGAAAATGAACAATGGCTACTACAATATTTAATTTTCCTTAAAAATTTTGTTTATACTATCACACATATTAAAATCCAATAAGACACAATATGGTAGAACCAATGGAAACAGAAGAACAAAAGCATGGTAGGGCCTCAAAGCAAGATGATAGTAAATCAGCAATGGCTGCCATAATGTCTTGTTTTTTCAAAGTAGCTGTTTATACCATCACACATAATAAAATCAGACAAAACAGAAAAAACTATTCCAACCAATGAATGAAAACATTATGAGACTTCAAAGCAATATAATGGGGAACCATGATTACCATAAAATCTTATGTACTCTTACCATTTCTTATACTAGGGAGACTATACGGTATTTATACATATGAGT
Organism: Hydrochoerus hydrochaeris; assembly: GCA_004027455.1. Taxonomy (NCBI): domain Eukaryota; kingdom Metazoa; phylum Chordata; class Mammalia; order Rodentia; family Hydrochaeridae; genus Hydrochoerus; species Hydrochoerus hydrochaeris. Next base: position 281,408 of record PVLA01001275.1, on the reverse strand, counting down.
TTATTTCACTTATGAGTATGATCTCAAGTTGCATCCATTTATTTATAAATATCTCAATGTGGTCATTATTTATAGCTGAGTAGTACTCCACTGTATAAAAATACCACATCTTTTTTATCCATTCCTTGGTTGATGGACAATTAGGTTGAGGAAACTTCATTTTTATTAATCTTTTTTTTCTTATTGGATCAGTCTGCCTATATGGAAGCAATTTCCAATCTCTGCTGTGACCTTTTCTCTCTGTTTAGGTTGTCCTGTAACTTTGATCCTATATATTTTTCCATCTTCCATCTGCTGTAGATGTCTACCCTGCAATGCCTGAATGGCTTCAGCATTTTTTTTTATGATGGGATCTTACTATGTAGCCCAGGCTGGCCTTGAGCTCCCAGAGACCCTCCAGCCTCAGCCTCCTGAGTGTTAGGATTATAGGCATGTGCTGCTACTCCCAGCTCTACCAAATGGCTTGAAGGCAAAAGTTCTGAGGGAGGGGAGGGGCATAGAAACATTTTAAACATGTATCAATTTAAATATAAGTCAACTGTCTGTGTCTGCAGGTTCTGTATTTGTAGATTCAACCAACTGCAGAACAGAAATATTTTTTAAAATTGTATGCCCTTTTTTTCTCTTGCTATCATTTACTAGACACCATAGTAGAAACTATTTACACAGCTTTCACACTATATTTGTTACTATAAGTAATCTAGAGATGATTTAAAGGGTGTTGCATTATGTTAATAGGTTTTATGCAAATATTGCACCATTTTATATGAGTAAGTTGAGCACCTTGGTATACATGTATATGCCAGGTCTAAGCTCAGTGCTCTGGGGTGCATCTCCACACTCCCGGTGATTATCCTCCCACTACAGTGAGAGCCAAGAGCACCAGTGTCCGGGGCCCAGCACCTCCAGAAGTTGCTCATTCATCCTGTCACACAGTAAGTGCTTACTAAGTGCCGGGCAAATGGATGATTGAATAAGACAACAAGGAGCACAAAGAGGAGAGAATATAATGCTACAACTGGCATATTAGGGAGAAAAATGTAGAGAGAAATGGGGAGCACTGTTCCTTCTCTAATGACAGGAAGGCAGAGGTCAGCAGGGGAAGAGATGAGGTGTCTGAGTCAGATATTAATGTTGAAAAGGGGGAAGACCGTGGTGGAAGGCTTCACTCCAGCATGGAACATTCAAGTATCTGAGTAACTGTGTGGAAGAGCAAGGGTTAAGCATTAGGCAGCAGTGGGCTTGCATGACACTCTTCTTACACAAAAATTAAAACATGGTCATTGAGTTCAAACTGAAAACACTGCAAACATTCATTGAGCACTTACTATGTGCTGATCTTGTAAAAGGCATTGCAAAGGCCCTCAAGTAATTCTTATCCTCAGATTGTATCATCCATCCATCCATCCATCCATCCATCCATCCATCCATCCCTCTATCCATCTGTCCATCCATCCATCCATCCATCCATCCATCCATCCATCCATCCATCCATCCATCCATCCATCCATCCATCCATCCATCCATCCATCCATCCATCCATCCATCGCCCATCCACCCACCCATCCATCCATCCATCCATCCATCCATCCATCCATCCATCCATCTGTTCATCTGTCCACCTCCCACTTGTCTCCATGTATCAATCCATTCCATCCCAGGGCCAGAGAATGCAGTTGGGCCATACATGGCCCGCAGTCTCATGGCTGGACAGGAGCCGTGTGGAACATTGAGCCATCTCAACAACAGAGAACCTGCTCAGTGACCCAGGAGTGGCAGAGAGGGTCTCAGCTCCACCCTGGGGCAGCCTGAGTATCATACTGCCTTTCTCTACTGTATGCACTCCTTTGTCATAGGGCTTAAAGGGAGTCCTGGCTCTGCTTTCACCCCTTGTTCTAGTCATGACCATGTCCCAGAGCTTCTGAGGGCCGAGACACTGAATGCTGCCAGAGAACAGCAGATCCTCCTCAGGCTCATCATCAGGTCACTGAGGATCATGTCTGGGACCTGACACTGGCACTGTGATTTACAGAAGTGTTACTGCTACTAGAGCCCATTGGTAGGAATCTGCTCCAGCAAAACCAATTCTGAAAATTTACTCCCATTTGTAGCTTTGCAGCATCAATTCTGTTTCTGTGAGCTTATCAACAATTAACCCTAAGACTGAAAATAGAATCTGGCTTCTGAGAAAAGACACAGAAAATTCTGAAATGCTTAATAATTGGTATTTAGTGCAAAAGAAACTACCGTGCATCCTCAAAGACGTGCACAGCCTAACAACTTCCTAACTTGGTCTCTGCTGTGTGTCCTGAAGTCCCTGGGGCCTCTGCCTCCTCTTTTTCCATGTGTACCGATGAGGGAGAATTCCTGAGAATAGGGACACAGGACACCCACAAAATAAAAATGCCTGGAGGAAGAAGGGAATAAGGAGCTCTGGGCAGAGGCAGGTTTGGGGACCCCTTGTGGCAGGACCAAAAAGCACATGCAGTGAGCTAAGGCCTGGAAGACATCCCAGGTTCCAGAGGACAGTGGCAGGGTGCAGATGTGGAGGTATCCTGGCTTAAGTTGTGGCCACAGTTCTTAGAGAACACCCCAGCAATAGCCCATGACACCAGCTAGGAAGCTGCCCGGGGAGGGGCGGAGGCTGAGCTCATCAAATGCAGGCACCGCAGTGGGGGGCCTGGGTCAGCATCCCATGTCTCCTCTCCAGGTGGGGTGACCACACCTCTTGTTTTGCTTCACAGATCCTAAAGTGGACAGTGCCCACTTTCCACTCCCAAAACGAACCAGTTTGGATAGTAAAGTTACAGTCACTATAGGACGGGGATGCATTTATTGTTCTGTGTGTGTGGGGTACATTTAAAACTTAGATGCATGTGTATAAGGACAAATGAGTACCTACAGGTATACACCACACCTCCCACATCTGTGAAAGGTAAGGTGCTGTCCTTGGGATCCTGACCCTGTTTTCCTCTCTGCTGCATCCCCAGGCCCCTCCAGTGCACTGTGTGGGGATGCCACATGCTTCTTTCCACAGTTACATAGTCCGTTCATGTGTGGACCTTACTGGAGGCTTTACTGGCATTTAAGGGGTGTGGCGATCCCTGAACCCCACCTAGTAGGGGCTGGCCATGGGCCTGCATCTGGCCAAGGACTGCATCTGTACAGAGAGGCAGATTTTCCAAAGAGGCTGTAAAGGCACAGTGCAGGCTAGCAGGGGCCCTGCTAAGAGCTACAACCTGGAAGCGAGGACCAAAGGATTATGGACCCTCCCGGCACTCTGAAGGCACACAGCGGGTTTAGAGCTTCCGGCAGTGACCAGTGTGGCCTGAGGGTGAACTCATCACACTGCTCAGAATCAATAATCTGAGGTCATTTTGTGACAAGTATCTGTGTGCACACACGTGTACACAGGGATGCAAGTCTAGGAACCCTGATAAGAGACCTAATGAACAGAACCAAATAAGAAACTATCAGTTATTCACAAGCACAGTGCTAAAAGGTGGCAAGGTCACAGGAGGCATCTATATGAGAGCCATCCATAAAGTGCTGGCTTTGGTCTTATTTTCATGTCTTCAAAATTTTGATTTGGATGACAGTCTGTCAAATGAGGGCTCCTTCTGCTCAGTTTGCAGATGGAAGCCGCAGCACCTTCACGTGAAAGCGCAGGAATGCCTCCTTTCCAATGAGCAGCCCACGCAGTGCAGCGGGGAGGTGCTCTGCGGGACAGGTGTCTCCCAGGTGTGGAATGACACTTGCATTTATGTCTCTGTGTCTGTGCATCGTGGAGATACTTAGGAGTCGAGGTATTTCTGGGAAAGTCCAGTAATGCAGCAAACACACTGCCAGTGAAACTACAGAATCTCAACACAAAGAGGCACGAGAAGCAGGGAACTGGGCATGAAGATGGCCTGGGGCAGCCTGCACCCTTGAAAAGGTCCCTTTCTCTATGGCTTTTCGGTTTCCATGAGCACAGTCTCATCAGAGAAATGAGCTGTGCTTTTAAAAAGCTCAAAGAACAAAAGTGATGATTTCCACCACAACGCTCAAATAAGTTGTTGATTTGCTGTTTATCCTTGTTTTGCATTTTCCAAGAGTGTGAACTGATGTTTTAAGTCTGCAGGTTTGGATTCTGGCTTTGTCTCCTACCCTGGGGGTTAACCTGGGAGGCTGAACCCGTGGATCAAGCATTCTCCCCCGCACCTGTGCAGGTGTTTCTGGGAGAGACTGGCATCAGCACAGGCGATGGGGAAGCAGATGGCCTCTCAGCGTGTGTGGTCAGAACAGAACCGAAAGGCAGTGGGGGAAGGCTGGATTTGCTCTTTGCCTGGCCGTGTAGGCTGGGATGAAGATCCCTGCAAGGCACTGCTGCTTTCCAGGCCTTCAGACTCGGGCTGGAGTCTGCACATCAGCTGTCCAGCACTTGAGCCTTTGGACTCCGCAGCAGCTCTGCCAGGTCTCCTGCTGCAGACAGCAGGTTGCGGGACTTCTTAGACTCTGTACTCATGTGTGTACACACACATGCATGTAAATGTGTGCATTCATGTACACAGATGTAATAGCATGATACACAGGGATGTATGTTCATCTATACACATCTGCAGTGGGGTAGGGATGCATGTTTTTTCTGTTTCTCTGGGGAACTCCTACTAACATAGAACCTAATCCTTTCAATCTCAGCATCTTTATCTGTATTTGGTGATGCTAACTGCAATTTCAGATGCTTGACACATCATATGTAATCAGCATATGACATTCTGAACTCACAACTAGTTACATTAACCCTTTTCTGGTCACCAGGGAATCTGGGTCCTCATAGAAAGCCAGACTTCCTGCTCTGGCTAAAAGCTGTGCAGGAAGATGAGTGAGTGTTTGTGCTACTCACCCTGTCACAGGCCTGGGAGGCGCATCGTGTGTGTGTGTGTGTGTGTGTGTGTGCGTGTGTGTGCGCACGCTCGTGTGCATGTGCACACATGTATGAACGTGCTCAGCTCTACACCCACTGGCCCTGGCTCTATGTGCCCAGCCCTGAGCTAGGATTTGGAATAGAATCAAAAGGAGCCATTCGATTGGGCTGCACTATGGGGTTTCTGTGGTCAGAATCAGGTGATGAAACCTTAGTGAAGCTGGAATTTAGGACCTGGCCGCGTGTACCTCTCTATGAGCTGTTTTCCAGTCTGTGAGAGATAAAACCAGCTGTTTCTCAGTGGTTAAAGGAGGGAGAAAGAGGACAAGAGAGAACAGGGCCTGCTTTCCATACCTGAGCAGGCCCTCACTGCCTTCCTGCTCTGCCTGTGGTGGGGAGATGGGGTGAACCCCCACTGCTCCTCCACTCCCATGTCATCTGACTCCCTTCGGGCCCCAGGGCGCAGGCAGTGAAGGCTTGAGATGTAGCCCTGGAAGCTGGAAGGGAAGAATCAGTGGTGGCACGGGGCAGGGGTCAAAGCCCCTGCCACACGGGGTGCTGAGAGGGCGTGGCCCTGGTGACTACGCTTCTGTGTGCAGTGAGTGGCTCCCTGAGGGCTCATGTGCTGGGAGCTTGATCCTCATGTGTTGATGCTGGGAGGGGGTAAAATCTTTGAGGTTGGGCCCAGCAGGAAGGCAGTAACTCACTGGGGGCACTCCCCGCCACAGGATGAGGGGGCTTTTGTGGGACCCTCAGTTCTCTCTAGAGGGCTGCAAGGAAAGGAATGCATTTGGCAACTCCCCGAACCTCGGCCTCCTCTATTTCCAGAAGCTGGCTCCTTCTTGTATGCACTTCTGCATAGCATCATTGGTTTTGATTGGGTGTAGTCACTGCGGCTCTCACCAGAGTCAGTGCCACACTGCTGGAACTTGCAGCCTCCAAAGTTATGAGCTAAATAAAACCCTTTTCTTTATAAGTACCCAGACCCAGGTATTTCATTATAGCCATAGAAAATGGACAGTATAGTCTTTCTTTCCCTTTATCTCCTCCTCCTCCTCATATTCCTCCTTTTCCTCCTCCTCCTCCTCATCATCATCATTGCTGCTGCTGTCTTCCCACACCTCCCTCCTCCCTGGAAGAGACACCTAGACTGAATCAAATCCTCCAGCATCTATCAGATGTCTGCCCTGCTTCAGGTGCAGGAGAGGCAACAGTGAGAAGGATGCTGAGGACCACTGGGGACCCATTCAGGCAGGACACAGGAGGCATGGGGGGAAAAACAGCTGCATTTTCAGGAGCCAATCACCTGTCTCCAAGCATTTAGATGTGTTTGTTCTTCAATGGTGGCCTGTCCATGTGGACATGCATATCCTCACAATGAACGGACAGAGCAGCCCTGCAGGGATTATAGGTTTGTATCTATGGGCTTCTATGTGCAAGGGGCTCCTCTTGGCTCAGTCCCAGCTGCTGATGCTGCTGCAGGCCATGTGGCAACCTGACCTCTAGTCCTGGGCTTTGGGAGAGGGCTGGGTCCGAAGCATCAGGCCATTCTGGGGGTGAGTTGGTTGCTTTGGGGTCTGTGAGCCTGAGGCCGGCCAGGCAGGGTCTCTGCCCCCTTACAGGTCTGCAGTGTCAGCAGTCACCCTTTTTTATGTTTGGCTGAGACCTTTTCTGGGGCTGAAACAATAGAAATGGAAGCACACACCCTTTGAAATGCCATGGCCACCTCGTTTGGCCAATTCTTCGTTCGCACATTGGGACATTCAACCAGGTCTGCAAGAACAAGCTGTCCCTAAATGTACACTGGGAGTTGGAAGCCTTTTTTGAACCCTTGTTTAGCAGCTAATAATTGCAAGCTGCAAACTTGTCTGCCACAGCTTGTGAGTACCAGGTTGCCCCTGTACCTCCTCCCTCCTGCTGTCTGAGTGAGGCCCAGGCTGGCAGGAGCATGAGTGAGCTCTGGGGCGCTCAGGGGTAGCACTTACCCACCGCCAGTGCCGCCGTTCTTGCTGAAGTGCGTGCGTGGCTCGCTGGACGCCAGCTTCAGCAGCTCCGTCCACTCGCGCTCCCACTCCTCCTCTGTGTACACCAGCCCTGACTGGCACAAAGGGAAGCCGGGTCAGGAGGTGGGCAGGCCATGCCAGCCTGCTCTACCTCCCCTGCCCCTCCCAGGCACAGCCACTCTGGACCATGTGGCTTGGTCCAAACCCCATGAGCCCCTGGGGTTGGCTACATTCAACGGTGGCCCTCAGTGGTCCAACTTTGCTTGGACAGTGCATTTTCAGAAGCCTCGGTCTCTCATTGCAGAGCTGATGGGGGAAGTCCACGCCCAGAAAGTTTCATGGGGGGGCTCTGTGTGTGCACGTGGCTGGGGGCTGACCAGGACACACTTTCAAGGGCAGGAGGCTGGCTCGAATCAGAAAGCAGGCAGATTCTCCTTGGAGAGCAAAGTGCTCGTATTCACTGTGATTAGGGTTACCTAGGGTTCTCTGGATTGAGCTCACACACAGGGGCTGGGGCTGAGGGCTGCACTTGATGTCATTTTCTTAATTATGCCAGTGTGGGAGATGTGATCTCATGTGGCCATCCCCCACCCCCAGCTGTGCTGTGGTAATGAGGCTCCTCTGTCACAGGTCCTGCCTCTGCCTGACCTCACAAGATGCACCAAGACCTGTAGGACAAAGGCTGCACTTGCAAGGGTCCCCAGCTCCAGCTGGGCCAGCAGGTACCAACCTCCTTGTTCTGCTGCGTCTGCTGCCACCTCCATCTCCGCTTCAAGGCTTCTCGCTCCGCGCCCGTCCTCATCATGGTGTAGAGAGCTTTCCGCAAAACTAGGTCTCGATCGTGAAAACCCCACATTCCTGCAGTGGGCGGGGGCACAGAGAGGGGAGGTAAAGGACAGGAGGAAGAGACACGCCATGACCCAGCAGGCCGTCCTACTATGTCCTTCTGTGCGGAGGTACCTCTGTGGCACTAGACCATTCAGTTCTCATCACAGACTCAGAGACTGCTCCCTCTTCCTTTTACCCCAGTGCTTCCCTTCAGCTTAGGGAGGAGGATGAAGCAGCACATATCCTTCTTAATCAAATAACAGCAGGTAAAAGCTAGTGCTGCCTCTCTCCAGCATCTGTGACCACCAGCTCTCAACCTAATAGGTTTGCTGGGAGAGACCTCCTTTTTACTGTCCAGGTCTTGGTGTTTGTGTGGGAAACTATCTCTGGGGTAAGTTGGTGGTATGCCATCATCTAGCACCCCATTCCAGGATTTCCAGTAACATCCTGACTCCCCCAGGGTCTGTCAGATCTGATGTTCACAGTTCTAAGCATTTCAACTTCCAAGAAGCTTCAGTAGACATACTTGCATACATCTGGGCCAGCAGGGCATGCCTCCCTCCCAAGGAAATGTCTTACAGTGCTGGGTGTTGAAGGGCTATGAAGATATATCACCATGTCTGAGCACATTTGGGGCCAGTCAGGTGTGGTCTAGAAACCCAAGTGATGGGAAAAGACTGAAGAGAGGTATAAGTGAGGTTGGTTTCAGGAGAAATAATGGTGGAGTCCATCTATCCATCCAACCATATATCCATCCATCCATCCATCCATCCAACCATCTGTCCATCCATCCATCCATCCATCCATCCATCCATCCATCCATCCATCCATCCATCCATCCATCCATCCA